>BDDC01000893.1:0-34478 GCA_001662425.1 Chlamydomonas sphaeroides | reverse complement strand
GGGGGGGGGGGGGGCAAGGGAGGAGGAGAGGAGAGGGGAGGGCGTGTGTGATGGGATGCAGGAGGCGCGGGAGCGGATGTCTCAAGGCAGGCCAGAATCCCAAGAGGGGGAAGGGAAGGAGAGGGGATGGCGTACGTGGGTTCAGTGCTGGACGGGCGGTTTGTCGCAGGCAGTCGTGTCTAGGAGGGCGGGCGGCCGTGCATGGCCCGGTGCGGCGCAGGCTCCTTGGCGCCCGGTGCGGCGGCGCCTACTGCCCGCACCTGCACGTCCGACACGAAGTTGGAGGCCACGCGTGAGATCTGCGCGAGGGAAGGAGGCACCAGAGCATGGCGGGTGAGCGCCTCCGTCACATCAACCTAAGGACCGGCTCGCCCTCTGGCCCTTGCCCCCACCTTGGCCTTCAGGTCTGCCCTCCGCAGCGGCAGGTTGAGCAGGCTGACGTAGCTCACTCCGCCCGCCAGCGCCGCCAGCAGGATGTCCTCCAGCGTGTTGCCCACCACCTGGGGCCAGGCAGGAGGGGGCCAGGCAGGGCAGGCAGGGGCACGAGAGGCACGAGGCAGCGAGTGAGCGCGGGATTGGGAAGCAGAAAGGAGGGCCCATGGGCCCCCTCCCATGCACATGCACACAGAGGGATGCACGGCCGTGGCCCCAGCCACGCGGCTCCGGCCGGCGGTCCCCACCAAGGACCGCGGACCGCACTCCGCCCCCCGCCCGAGCCCCCGCTCGTGCCCCTCCTGCCGCCCCTCCCGCGCACCTGCATGGCGAACAGCCCGAACACGGGCGCGCCTACGGCCGTGCCCGCGGTGGTGGCCATGGCCTGCTGCAGCTCCGTGTCCAGCAGCGTGGCCACAGCGTGCACGTTGAAGTCGGCCACCGCCGCCAGCGCGGGCGAGGGGGCCGAGGAGGTGGAGGCCGAGGAGCCGGACGACGAGCGGTCGCCGCCTGGGCAACGGCAGAGGGGAGGCGGGCCCTCTTTGCTGGGGCAGGCGGCGTTTCGGGCTCCCGGCACCCGGCGAAATGCGATGCTGTCGGGTGTGACCCCGAAGCCCTAACCGCTGCACTCACTCTCGACGCTGCTCCCGGTGCCGTTGCTAAACTCCACCGAGGGCGCGGACCCCAGGGTGGGCGGCGTCATGCCGGCGGCCTCCGCGCGCGCGGCGGCAAAGGTCGAGTAGTAGGCCCTCTGGCTGTCGCAGTTGGCGGCCAGCCAGGAGCTGTGCTCCGACACCGACAGCTTGAGCGCGTCAAAGCCGCCGCCCACCACCTCCTTCTCAAAGGCAACCCTGGGCGGACATGCGGGAGGAAGGGCCGCGGCAACGGACGGAGGGAGGCAGCGCAGGCGCAATCAGGGGTAGCTCGCACCAACGCGCCCCAGCGTCCCTTGCATCTCAAGCAGCCCGGAAGCGCTCTGCCCGCGGCCCGTGTGTGGCGGCCAGGGTCAAGCGCGCCCACCTGAAGGGGTACTCCTTGTTGCCCGCCGCGATGGACAGCAGCAGCGGCGCGTTGCTGAGCTGCACCGTGCTGTCCACGAAGCGCTCGGCGCGGGACAGCACCTCGGCCAGGGGCTGCGGCGCGACGGAGGGCAGAGCCGTGACCCAGAGGCGCCGAGCAGGGGTGCGACGGGGCCGACGGCCCCTGCTCCTCCAGCAGCCACGCGCGGCAGCAAAATGTCCATGTCGCCACCGCAACGATCCTCCTTCCCCATCCATCCACACGTTCCCTTCGGCGCCCCTTGCCCCCACATGGCCTGCCCACCTGCTGCAGCGCCGCGCGCTGCGCCGCCGCGTCCTTCTCCATCTCCGCCCGGAACCGCGCCAGCTGCCGCTCCACCAGCCGGCAACCCTCCAGCTCGCCCTGCGCCGCCGCCAGGTCCGCCTCCAGCTGCCGCCCAGCCGCGCCCAGCAGCGCGTCCGCCACCCCCAGCGGCGTCTGCAGCTTGAGCCGCACGCCCTCGCCGCCGCCAGACCCTGGGCCGGGACGCAGGCGGTGATGCGAAGGGATGGTATGGAATGGTGAGCAAGTGGGACAGGGGAAGTGGCAACACGTACATGTGCTCCCAGCTCGCCCTGCCTGCCCCCCGCCCGTAGCGTCCTCCTCCCCGCCCCCAGGCGGGAGCCGCTCGCCGTCGGCAGCGTTCGTGCACTTGCGCTATGTGGTATGCGGTTCACACGGCGACACACCCTCTCGCCAGTTCCTGCCCCCAGGCCGCCCCACCTCTCCCGACCAGGAAGTTGGACACCTGCCGCTCCAGCTCCGCAAAGTTGCTGGCGGCCCAGTCGGGCAGCGAGGGCAGCGCCGCCTCCAGCGCCTCGGGGTCCAGCGAGGTACCGGCGCCCACCGCGGGAGGCGCGGGCGGGCGGGGAGGCAGGTCCGCGTCCAGCGAGGCCGTGATGTTGAGCCCCGCGGCGGTGAGCTTGGCGCGCAGCGCGGCACGGGAGGACACCTGCGACACGGGCGACGGGTGTTGAGGGGCTCGGGCCCGAGTCTGCACGGCCCCGGCCAGACTGCCCCATCCCCCGGCGGCTGCACGCGGCGGTGCCTTGCCCGCGCCGAGGGGGCACCGCACCGCACCACCACGCACCGCGATGACGGTGGGCCTGTCCAGGCGCAGGATGCGCTGCGCGTTGGCGCCCACAAAGTCCTTGACCGCCTCCACCTCGGCGGCGTCCGCCAGGATGTCCGCCTTGTTCACCACAAACACCACCTGGGTGCGGGGAAGGGGTTGGGGGTTGGACGCGTGGGCGCAGGGTCGTCGAGGGGCGTGCAGGAGACGACGAGGTGTTGACCTGGCTTCCCACGCCCCCTGGCGGCCCTTACCCTGACTGCCCATTCCTCCCCGTGGCCCCCACGCCCTGCGCCCTCCACACGTTAGCCAAGCTCCCGCATTCCTTCCCCACCCAACCTCCCATTCCCCTTATTTACCCCCGCCTGCCTCACCTTCTTCTGCCACTGCCGGATGTACTCCAGGAAGCGCACCTCGCTCTCGCTCAGCGGCCGGTCGGCGCTCATCACAAACAGCACCAGGTCGGCACGCGGCACGTACTCCTCCGTCAGCCGCTGCTGGCGCTCCAGGATCACGTTGGTGCCGGGCGTGTCCACGATGTTGAGATCCTGAGTCATGGAGCGGCAGCGAATGGGTGGTTGGGTAGAGCCAGGCGCTGACGATGTTACCGTAGTAGGCCACGCGGCCGCCCCGACCGCCACCTTCCTTGTCAGCAGCCTTGCCCCCACTGCGCACCTGCAGCAGTCGTGCGGGCAGGTGGCGGATGAACATGCCGTCGGCCTGCTGGTCTAGGCGCGCGCCGGCGTCCTTGGGGTCGGCGGGCGCGGTGGGGTCGTACTTGAGGATGGAGATCTCGTTGGTGGTGGGCAGGATGCCCTCCGCCAGGTAGCGCCTGGGGCGGGAGACCAGGTGGGGGCAGGTGGGGGCAGCATAGTCAGCATGAGAGCCAACGGCACCGGCGCACCACAGGCGCCCAGCAGCACGCCCTCTTGGACCCCTCGGCTGCCTTTCCTGGGTGCATGCCGCGGCCTCGCACCTGCCCAGCAGTGCATTGATGACGGAGCTCTTGCCGCTGTTGAACTCGCCCACCACCGCCACAAGGAACGGCTCGTCCAGCGCCTGAGTGGCGGGGGCGGCGGAGGGAGCTTCGGCTGGGCAGCGTCCCATGTCCATGTTGTAAGGCCCTTGCCGGTCGCTGCAGCGCATCACTGCCGCCGGCCGCCAGCCGGCTGGGGACTTGGCAGCTGGCTGTCGTGGGCCGGACCCCGATGCGCGCCCCGATTGGCGCTGCACCTTGCATTCCCTGCTCTGGCCTCAGGGCGCCCCGCCCCACCTTGAGCGCCTCCGCCAGCAGCCCCAGCTCCGGTACGCCCGGCAGCGTCTGTGGGGGACACGCGGCAGGCCGGCAGGTTTGTCGGCAGGAGTCCGCGGGACGTAGCAGCGGTCCAGGGCTGCTTCCGTGCCGCCTGGACTCCACCGGCATCGGCAGCGCCCCACGTCCTCAGGCTGCTTCCCTGCCGCCCCCCGCTGTCCCGCCCCTCACCTCCTCCAGGAAGCCCAGCACCTCGGCAAGCGTGCTCTTCTCCTCCGTCAGCAGCCCCTCCCGCTCCGGGTCCATCAGCCGCCGCAGCGGACGCGACGACAGCGGCGTCGGCAGCGACGGCTCGGGCGCCGGCGCGCTGCGCCGAGGCGCCTTGGCGGGCGCAACAGCCGGCGGCGCGGCCGGCGCGGCCGCGGCCGCAGCTGGGGCCTTGGCCTCTGCCTTGGCGGACTTGTCCTTGGCGGGCGCTGCGGCCGAGGTGGAGGCCTGTGGCTGCGCCTTGGGGGCCTCGGCGGCGGGCCGCGCGGCGGCGGCCGTGGAGGCGGCAGCGGCGGCGGCGGTGCGCGCTGCGCCCGCGGTGGCCGCCTTGACGTTGAGGCGCGTGAGGATGGCGGTCGCAAAGTCCGTGGCGCCCGAGCCCTGCGTGGAGTGGGTCCAGGGGGCGAAGCCCGTTGGCTCGACAGCCCCTGCAACCTGCCATACCCAGTCTTCCGCGTCTTCCACACCCTTTCCTTGACACTGCCCGAGCCGGGTGCACCCAGACCCAGCAAGCCCCGAAGGACCCCCTATCCCTGTCCACCGCTGCCCACCTCCGGCAGGTCGAAGCACGCCCTCGCCACCACCGGCAGCGCCTCCGGGGACACCGCCACTCCGTCCACGTCCGCGCTGAGGGCCGCCTCAAGAGCCGCGGCCGAGGCGGCGGCCTGCCGCACGCCCACCAGCACCGGGATGGCGCTGCCGCTGCGCTGTCCCGCCTTGCTGGCGGCCAGCGTGGCAGCGCTGGGCAACGAGCCGCCGGGGCCCTGAGGGGCGGACAGCAGGGGCGCAAGGAGGCGGCCAGGCGGGTTGGGACGGAAGGCGATAGCTGCTGGCGCGGAGGGTCAAGTGACATGGCCTCACCGTGAGCCAGCCTGGCATCCGCCCCTCGCCTGCCCCCGCCCCGCTGCCCTGCTGCCTCTTGTCGCCACCACAACCTCCGGTGTTAAGGACCCGGCCCTTCCATGCAATCCTGGTCCTGCTCTCCGTTCTGCCGCCTTCCCTGACTTCCGCCCTTTGCCCTCAGGGCGCTCACCATGACCAGCACCAGGTTGGCTCCGTCCGCGGCCGCCGCCACCGCCGCCTGCTCGTCCGCCACCACCCGCCCCACAAGGCCCGAGCTGGTCAGCATGCGGCGGGCCACCACCGTGGGCACGCCTGGCCAAGGAGCGCGGCGAGAGGGCGGGACAGGGCGCCGAGAGGGGGAGAGGAGGGTGAGGGCCCAGGGGTTCGGGGAGCAACGGGCCGACAGGAGGGTTCGGGGCGGCCGGGCGCAACGTCCCCCTTAGCTGGCGGCGTGTGCCACTGGCCGAATCCCGACTCTGCACAGCGGTTCCTTCCTCCGCAGCTTCGTCCTGCCCTGCACGTTGTGTCGGCCGCCAGCGGGTCGCCTACCCTGGTCGGTCAGTAGGACGCCCTGGGCGTTGATGGCCAGGGCGATGTCCGTGCGGTCCACCAGCACCAGGGCGGCACGGCCCCGCAACACCTCCTGGACGCGAAGTGCCGCATCATACATGGCGGCGGCGTTCGAGTTGCTGTCCCACAGCACCACCATGTTGCAGCCACCCTGCAGCGCCTGGCCGATGGTGTCGATGAGGGCGGCATCCGCGAGCACGCTGGCCGCGTCGACTTGCAGGACGACCGCCGGCAGCTGCACACGGGCCTGCTGCATCCCTGACGGGAACAAGCCTAGCCCAGACGCGGCTGTGGAGCTCGGCTGAGCTCCGCAGACGACGCGACCAGCGTCGCGGATGGGCGTCGCGGGCTTGCACCCGGCGCGGCGACGCCTTTGGCTGCATGCCGACGTGGTGGGTACGTTCGGCAGGACGTTGGGTGTATGCAGCAATGACGGGACATACTGCGAGGCGCTCGCGCTGCGCGACGCAGCGCTCGCCCGAAGGCCAAGCTGCGCAGTTTGCATCGTGTAAGGAAGCTGATCACTGCAACGGCTCGATGATCGCGTGAGTTCGAACCGAAGTTGGGTCAAGAGACGTTGCTGCAGACCGCCGCTTCCGTGCTTGCTGCAGCACGCGGCGGCCACTGTATGTCTATGCAGTGCTCACAGCGTTCGCGGTGCTAGGAGATCTTTAAAGAATTTGCTTTGCCCTGCTCTTTGGTCACATCAGCTACACCGACTCACAACCCAGCGATGCCCCTTGCGCCGTGCCAACTGTAAAACGCTCAGATTGGACCTAATCTACCCATGGAACAAAGCCTGGCACAAACCATGAGCCTCGCCGGCCAGCTGTCGGAAGTGCAGCGCGGGTTCGTGCGCTTCTGCAGCGTCCTGCAGGTGCGGCAGCCTAGACTCCATCCTTCTGGATGGTACACATGCGTGCGGCTGGGTCGCCCCGCCGCCCAGGCTCGGCCAACTGCCCGCGCCCATCCTCTCCAACCCTCCGCAACCCAAACCGCCAGGAGCTAGTCCTCAATCATCAGGTCGCCCACTCGGTGGTGCAGAGCTTGCACTCCGACCTGCCGGCGCTGCAGCCGCAAGAGGGCCGTGACGGCAGCGCCGCGGCCGGCGCACCGCAGCGCGCCAAGCCGCCTGCCGCCGGCAGCGTGCTGGAGCGACTGCAGCGCCTGGTGCGGCTCCGTGGGCCCTTGCTGCAATCGCACACAGTGCTAGAAACAATCGGCAGCCTTGTATACACCCTGTAGCACTGCCTGGATGCCGCGCCGGCTCGCAGCAGGCGCGGTAGACACGCCCCGTGGCGGGCCTGCTTCGCTGTCGCTAGGCCCTGCCGGACAGCGCCGCCCGTGCGCCACCGCCAGCCGCACCAGGCTGGGCCGCACCCTCCCGTGCTCCCCGCCCCCTCTGCAGGCGCCGCGCCAGACGCCTGCTCCCGAGGCGCAGGCGCTGGGCTCCGAGGGCGTGGCGCTGGAGTGCCAGGAGAACTACATCGTGCTGCAGGTGGGGCGGGCGGGCTGGGGCCTATGGTGGGCTGGGGGCGGCGGGTTGGCCTGGCGCAACCGCAACTTGGGCTGCGTGGTGCCGGGGCTGCATGGTGCCGGGGCTGCGTGGTGTCGGGGCTGCGTGGTGCCGGGGCTGCGTGGTGCCGGGGCTGCGTGGTGCCGGGGCTGCGTGGTGCCGGGCCACAGGCTGTTGTTTGCGCGCCCATGGGCCCATGGGCCGGGGCGACGGGTGTGGGCTGCAGCGGCGCGCCACCAAGCTGGGGGCCAAGCTGGGAGGGCGGAACGTGGCTCAGTGGCTCAGCGCTGCGGACGCGGCGTCGCGTCCTGTAGGTTGTCGGCTCCTGCGCGAACAGGCCGCGGCGTTGGTCGGCGCCAGCGGCGGCAGCCTGGCGCCGCCGCTCGGCCGCCGCACACACGTGCCACCGCACCCCTGCGCCGCAACCGCGGCCGCCCTTTGAACGCACGCGCGCAGCGCGAGGCGTGTCACTGTCACTGACACACGAGCACACACAGCCAGCTACCCACGCCCTCTGCACCCCGCCCCCACCCCTACCTGCCGCCGCCGCTGTCCCTTCCCCCAGAACGCGACCCTGCGCTCGCGGGAGCTGCTGGCCCAGTTGCGGGGCCTGGCGGACGGAGCGGCGGCCGCTCTGGCGCGCAGAGAGCAGCAGGAGCAGGAGGCGGCGAGCGCGCCGCCGGCCGGTGAGGCAGGCCCGGGCTGTGGTCGGCCTGCGCTGCAGGGGGTGGCCGCTTGGTCCAAGGGGGCCTTGCTGGTCGGGCGATGCAGCGGCGGTGCGGCCTGCCAGCTGTGCGTGGGCCCACCGGCTGTGCATTCGGCCCCACACACCGCACACACACCGCACACACACCGCACCCGGCATACGCCCCTCTCTAGCCGCAGGGCCGGATGCGAGCGCGGCGCTACGCGGCGCCGCCGGGCCAGGCGGGGCGGCGGCTGACGGGCCGCACCTCCCGGGTGCGGGTGCGGGTGCGGACGTGGGCATGGGCGTGGGCGTGCTCGGCTTGGACATGAATGTGGACGTGGAGGTGGACGTGGAGGTGGAGCTGTACGGCAGCGGTGGCGCCGGCGAGTCAGCGCCGCCGCCGGCTGACGAGGCAGGCGGCGCCGCGGACCCCGGCGCGCCCGCGCCCGCGCCCTCGCCTGGCGGCGCCGCTCCGCCCGCCGCCCCGCCGCCCTCGGCCTCTGCCGCTCCGGGCCAGCGGCCCTCGCCGCCGGAGCTGCTGGTGGTGATGTGCGAGTTGGCGCGGCAGGCGGCGCTGGAGGTGGAGCTGCTGGTGAGGGGGGCGGGGGAGGCAGCCGGGGAGCAGGCGGCGGGGTGGGCCCGGGGGTGATACGGGGCGGCACGGGGGGTCGGGGCACAGCAGGCGAGGGGCTGGTATGCGTGGGAGGATGCATGGGCGGTGCCGCGGCTCCATGCTGCAGCACCCGGGTGGCCCCCAGCAAAGCCCATGCCTCAATGCTCCGCCGGCCGCCGCCTTGCAGGGCCGCGTAGCGGGCGCCGTGGCCCTGGGCACGCCGCCCGAGGAGCTGTACGTGTACGACACCATGCTGGGCCTGCAGCCGTACACGGACGAGCGGCTGCTGGGCGCGGCGCTGGCGGCGCGGGACGGCCTGGTGCCTGGTGCCGGCGCGGGGCGGGGCGGCGCCGGGGCAGGGCAGGGCGGCGCGCACGGCGGGGCACGCGGCGGGGCGGGGCCCGGGGCGGCGGTGGGCGCGTCGCGCGGGGCCTCGCCGGCGCCTGCCAAGCTGGCGGCGGGGGGGCGGATGTAGGGCGCTGCGGGTGGCTGCAGCAAGCGGGCAGCCGAGCAGGTGGGGCGGTGGCTCCTTGTGGAACCCTGGCCACGGCTCGCTCGCGGCGTGAGGCCGCCTGTTACAACACAGCGCACCCCGCGACAGGCGCCACAGCAGCAGCCTGACGCAAATCAAGCGCACGCGCGGCGCAACGCCTCACCGGCGTCTAGTCCCCAGCTCGCGGCGGCTGCTGGGCTGCCGGCCCACGGCCCCAGCCGGTTCCGCGGGCGCAGCACACAGGCGGGACCCTGCGCCCCCATGAGCCCAGCACGACCCGTGAGGGCTCCGCCAGCAGCCAAGCATGGTATGCACCTCCCACGCCCAGCACCCTTCCAGACACGCCCGTCCGAACAACCAAGAAGCCGCACCGCCCAGCTGCGGCCATCATGGCATGGCGCTCAAGAGTCACAAGCCCCTCTCCACCAGCTGCTGGCACCCACAACCATGCCCTTCGACCATCACCACAGCCCCTGCCACAGCCCCTGCCGCAAAGCCCTCTACTTCCGGGCCACGGGCTCCTCCTCCTCCACCTCCTGCTCACCCTACACCCCTTACACCCCGAAGCCAGTCGCTCGCTTGTGTGCCCCTGCCGCCGCCTGCTCCAGCCCCCTCCCCTACCGCACCCAAATGTCAAACAAGGTCGAGTGGCCGCAGGCGCTCACTTCCTGGTCTCCGCCGCCGCCGCCTGCTCCACCTTGTCCTTGATCCACAGCGTGCCCAGCGCGAGGAAGCTCAGCAGCACCGCCGCCGCAAACGCCGCCTCCGTGTTGTACTCCTTGTACGCGCTCTCTACAAACAGCGTCAGCGTCTGCGTCTTGCCGATGATGTTGCCTGCGGCAGGAGGGCGGGCAGGCGTGGAGCGACCCCGAAATTGCAGGGGGTGCCGGGGAATGGGCGATGCGTGGCGGGCACACAGCAGGCTGCGCCTGCAGCGCAGCCCCGTTTCGCCGCGTCCCGCCTTACCCCCTTCCCCGCACGCATTTCTCCAATCCTACCCACCTCGCCCTACGCCAAAGGGGCCCAAGCAAGCGCACCCACAGCACGCTCCGCTGCTCTCCCTTCCCCTCTCCCTCCCCCTCCCCACACCGCCCTCCGTCCGCTTACCCGAGATGACGGACACGGCCCCGAACTCGCCCATGGCGCGGGCATTGCACAGGATGACTCCGTACAGCAGCCCCCAGCGGATGTTGGGCAGCGTCACGTTGACGAACACCTGGGTGGCGGCCAGAAGCACGAGGAGGGGCGGCATCAAGGGCGGCAGGAGGCAGGGCAGGCAGGTCAGCAGGCGCGCACTCCTCGGCCGCGGCCTGCCGCCGCTAGCTCGCTGCGGAGCCCGCTGGCACTCTTGCGCCAGGCTCCGTTAAGCCGGCCCCCGCCTCGCCTCCCTCTCCACCCGCGGGGCCCCCACCTGCCAGTCGTTGGCGCCCAGGGTTCGTGCCGCCTCCTCCTGGCTGAGGTCCATGTTCTCCAGGATGGGGATCAGCTCGCGCACCACGAAGGGCAGCGTCACGAACATGGTGGCCAGCGCCATGCCTGGGAGGGGCCGGCCAGGGGGCAGGCCAGGGGGCAGGAGGAGCCGCGAGCCACACGGTGGACGAGGTGGTACACACACAAAGTCATGGAGCCGGGCGATGGGCTGTGGGCGGGAGGCGCGGGTGGGCGACAGCATCGCGGTGCGCACCCGTACAGGACTGCGGCTCGCCGCCGTGCTGCTGGCTGGGGCCCTCCGCCTGCGGCCGCCAGCCCGCCGCCCGTCGCAGCGCCCGCCAGCACCCGCGCCACAGCCGGCGCCACACAGGGACCTGCGCGCCCCGCCGCTCGGCTGCAGGGCTCTCCTGCACCCCACCCCTGGACGCCCCGCCTCTCGCCCTAGGGGCCCTAGGTCGGTGCCAGTCACCTCTGCCTGCCTGCCTCGGCCTCGCGGTCGGGCGGACCTCCCAGCTGGAGACCCGCCTCCGCCGGGCCAGGTACCACCCGCCGGCTCTCGCCCTGGCCGACGCCACCCCCGAGCCCCCAGCCAAGGCCCTTTTCCCTGCCCCCCCCCTCCCCTTCCTGCACCCTCCATCCCACGACGCCAACCGAGCCCCCTTGTCCCTCCCTCCTTATCCTTCCCTGCCCCGGCCGCACCCGTGAACGCAAACACCACGTTGATGCCGGTCTCCCGCAGCAGCGCCGCGAACCAGCCGGTGCGGCCGTACAGCAGCGTGAGCATGAGGCCCGTCACCACGGGCGAGATGGAGAAGGGCAGGTCCAGCAGCGACATGAGGAACACCTGGGGCCGGGCGGGGGGGGGCCGCAGGGCAGGGCAGTACGCAGAGGGGCGGGCGCGCAGGGCGGGGAGGGGCAGGAAGGGGCGCGATGAGAGGTGGCGGCCGGCCATCATGCCAGGGGCCAGCACGGCCGGCAAGGCCCTGCTGACGGTGCGGCCGCCGGCTTGGGCGCGCTCCAGGGCTGCCGGCCCGGCCTTGCGAATGAGCTGGCAGGGCGGGCAGGGCGGCGCCCAGCCGCCAGACTGGCGCCGCCCCTCAGCCACCGCCATTGCGGGTGGGCACCTCCGGCACACCGCACACCAGAGCCGGCCCTTGTGCGCCCTCCGCTGCGTCCTCCGCTGTTCCCTCCGCTGCGCTGCTGACCTTGCCCGGGAACTCGTTGCGCGTGAGGTTGATGGCGGCCACGGTGCCGAACACGGTGTTGAGCGGTACCGTGGTGATTGCAAGCAGCAGCGTCATTTTGAGCTGCGGGCGCGAGCGAGCGACGCGGCAGGGGAGCAGGGCAGGGGGAAGGCAACGTCAGGGGCAGGGGTGTGGGACACCGGGAGTGATGTTGGGGTCGGCGAGGGAGGGGGCGAAGGGCCATTTGCTGAGACCGCCACGCGACAGCTGGCGGTTGGGCGGCCGGCGCAGGCGGGGGTTGCGGTTGCATGTGGCGCCCCTGCGGCAGGGGCGGATTTGGGGACGGGGACGTTGCGTGTGTGGCGTTCAGCTCACCGCGTGCAGGAAGTCTGGGTCCAAGCAGTGCTCCAGAAAGGGCACGATGCCCTTGGCGAAGGCCTGCAGTTGGCCAAGTGTTGGGGCAGGCAGGAAGGCTCGGCGGCGTGCCGAGCCCTGTGTCCCGCCCGGCGGAAGCGCTGCAATGCCACTTCCCCTGACGCGGCCCCCCGCTACCACACGTCGGCCATGGCAGCAGGGCCCGCTGGGCTCGCCTGGAAGAAAACGTTGAAGAACGGCACCAACACGACAAGCGTCATGTACGCCACGGCCGCGCCGAGCAGCAACCGCTTCGGCCAGGTGTCAACCTGATCCCGATTGCGCAAGGATGATCGGTCCAGGGACCTTTGTAAGCCAGTGTGAGAAGTCGCGCACGGGCATGGCTGTGCAATTGAGGCCTCACCGGGTCCCCCAGCCCTCCTCCGTGCGCCCCCATCCCTCCAGCGCCTCCTGCTTGAGCTACAAGCAAGTCGCCACGAGCTTGCCGCGGTGCGGCTGGCGCAAGACGTGACAACCCCGGCACACGCCGACTGTTGGCCTCGGCTCCGACAGGGCTCGCCGCGGCTGCTCCGCAGTATTTGGACGTCGATGGGACACTGCTATGCATGCATACACGTAGGGGAGCAGCAGGTACGAGGCCTGGGACAGGGCGCGGCGGCATCGTGCTTGCGCACGCTGCGCCAGGTATGTGCATTGCTGCTGCCATGGTGCTGATATGCACACACAGCTAGCGTAGCGAATTATGCAGAACTGTGACAGGCCTGGGCATTTCGCAGCCCGATGCAGTCCGGCCTCGCAAAGCGCCGGAGCGGCATACGCGTGCGTCAGAGGCGTTCAAGAATAGGTTAACGTCGTGTATCCATCCTTAGCATTAGCGCTCAAATTGGCGGCAAACCAAGCTCGTCGGATGCGCGTGCGCGGCGGCATCACAGCGCCGATCGCGCTCTGTCTGGCGCTCGCCAGCATGGCTGCTGCGCAGAGCTCAGGGCCGAGCGTCAGCGACCCCGATCATGGCTTGTCTGAGGAGGGCCGCCTGCACATCAGCTACTGCCAGAGCTGAGGAATGCGCGGCGCTTTCGTGCAGGTAGAGCTGGCAGCAGCCGGCCGGCGTCCCACAGCTGCCTCACTGCGGTTTTGAAGCCCCCAACCCGCCTCCGGCCTCTGCCTCGCGTCCCCGCAGGTCTCACAGCTTGCCCGACAGCGGTAAGCACATGTCATCCGAGATGACAGGCACCATCACGCGGCGGGCGCCGGATGGCAGCACTACGGCAGACCGGCCACCCCAGCTCCACGTCTTTCCCCCGCCTTCCCCGTCCTTTCACCTCCCCCTTCCCCTCGCCACCTCCCCTTTCCCCCAGCTTCCCGGACCTGGAGGTGCACGGCTCCCCCTACCCGCTAGCCCCATGGAAGGTGCCCATCGTGCGGGCCGTGCAGGCGCTGCAGTTCTCGCTGCTGGCGCTCTGCGTGGGCGGCGACCACATCTTCCGCTACCTCAACATCCCGCCGCCCGCCTGGTGCGCTCTAAAGCACTGGCGGGGCAGTCGGCGCCAGGGGAGGGAAGGCGAGGGAGGGGTTTCGGCGCAAATGAGGGGTTGGGTCTTCGTTGCACGCTGGTCGCGGGCGTCACCTCCTGCTGCGGATGGCTGTTGCCGGCTGAGGGCAGCGCCCACAACGACGGCCTGCCCTTTGCGCCACCAGCACCACCGCCCTGCGCGACACGAACCCCAAGCACGTATCTCTCCTCGTGCCCCGTCGTACCGCCGCCAGGTACACCCAGAACGTGGTGCCCAACCGCATGGGCGCTGCCATGGGCGTGTGGTTCGTGGGCAACATGGTCGCGCAGGTGGGCAGGCGGCCTCTGGGCGCCAGCGGGGTCCAGGGCAGGTCGTGTGCCAAGGCCGAGGAAGGGCATTGTGCTGCGGCGGGCATCAGAGGGGAGCAGCTGGCGCAGGGCGGCCCGCGGGTCAGAGGGGCAGGCAGCGGGGTAGGCGGGTGCGCGTTGGGCAGGCTGGGTGAAGGGCTGCGGGTAGGCGGGACAAACTGGTGGCGGGTGGGCGCTGGTGCGCAAGGGCAGGGTTGGGGAGGCGGCGGAGCATCGGCTGGGAGTGATGCTCACCCTCCTGGGCGTACACTCACCCTGGCACCCGCTGCACCTTGCCCTGCCTCCCGCCACGCGCACCCCCAACCCCCCACCCCGCCGGCCCCTCGCTACGCCCACAGAACTTGCAGAACTCGGGCGCCTTTGAGGTCTACTTCGACGGCAAGCTGGTAGGGAGCCGGCAGCCGGGGACCAGGAGGCAGCAAGCCGTGGCCTTCGGCATGGCATGCCGCCTCTGCGCGGCGGCGGCCTCCAGTTACGCATGAACCCCGCGTTGCTCCCCGTCCCCACCCCGGTGCTTCACACCTCCCGGCGCCGCCATATCCCCGGCCATCCCCCTCCCCCTCCCGCGTTTACTCCTTGGCACCTCCACCTCCACCTGCAACCCCCCTCCCGCCACCCCTCCGTCCCCTCCCTCCCCAGGTGTTCTCCAAGCTGCAGCAGCAGCGCATGCCCAACCTGCCCGAGCTGCTCGCGCCCATCAACGCGTACCACGAGCGCCTCTACGCCGCCGCCGGCAAGGCGGCCGCCGCCGAGGCGCCTCCACTCCGCAGCGGCAGCGGCGGCAGCGCCGCTGGCGAGCGGGTGGACCTTTCGGGCCTGGACAACGACGAGCTGTAGCGGCGGCGCAGCCATGAGGGGCCGCCGAGGTCGCTGGCGAGCAGCAGCTGAGCTGGCGGGAGCGGTGCAGCGCAGGATGGGGCGTGCTTGCTGCCATGCCTCGCTCTGCCCGAGAGGTGCTGCGGGCGGCTGTGCGGGCGGCCGCGCAGGCGAGCCTGAGCTGAGGGAGCGGGCGGGCGTGGGGGCGATGGACGAAGGGCAAGGCCCGGCGGGCTGCGCCGGCGGCCGGGGCGCGGGGCATGACGGCGCCACCCCCATCCCGGCAGGGAGGGGTGCTGCGCCCGAGACACGCCCGCGCCCCGTGCCGCCGGCGGACGCGGACGCGCAGCAGGCACCAGCTGGGGCCGGCGGCGGGGCGCCACGCATGCGGGCGCGTGGCGGCCTGCCGCCGCCGTCCCATGGGAGGCCTGCCGCTGCCGCTCAGACCGCCGCGGCCTTGCCAGCCATCGCGCGTGTGCGCCCGTGTGGCCTATGAGGCTATGGAGGACTGGAGCAGGATGATTGGATTGAACGAGGCTGGCAACGGGCAGCGCCGGTGGGGGCCTGCCCGGCGAACAAACGAACGATTGGGGGGAGGGCACGGGGTGAGCGGCGGCGGCGGCGGCGACGGAAATGCGGGGGTGGCGGCGGCTGGCACGAGGATGGTGCGGCATCAGGGCTGGCGTTGGTTGTGCTGCAGCGGGTGTGGTGATGCGGCCAGAGGCCGGCAGTCGCCACCGCCAGTAGCGGCGGAGCACCCAGGCGGGGTACTGGGGCTGCGGGCGCGTGCTTGGTTCCTGGCGTGCTGCTGAGGGCGCGCAGCGGATGTGGCAGAGGCCGGGCGTGCTGGAGCCGCCTGGCGGAGCGCGGGCGACAGCGCGATGAGGCTCACGCTGCGGCCCACGCCGATGGAAAGTGCAACCGCCGTGGTGGGCCTGCCTGAGTGACGCTGTGGCACTGTATGTGCGCGCGCGCGGGCTTGGCGCTTTGCTGGGCTTCTCTCGTGCGTTGCAGCAGTTGTCTTCGAGGCTCACTGCCTCAGTGCGCCGGCCAGAGCTGCGCATCTTGGCGTTCCTTCGCAAGAAAGCAGCGCACGGCGCAGCCGCCGGCGCGGACAACAACAGGACCTCAAAACGCCAACGCCGCTTCAAGCCCATGCACGCACGCACGCCTTGTCCGTGTGTGCGTGCCTCTCCTCGTCACAATGTTGCAACACGCCTCCGCCTCAACAAATCTGCATGATCCTCATGGCAACATGCTCCCGTGGCCGCTGCCGCCACCGCTGCCATAGCCAACGCGCCCGCCCAGCAGTGGCCCCCGTGCCTATATATGTACATCGGAGCGTCCTGATGTGTGCAGTCTGCCGCCGCCGCACCTGGGCAGCTACCCACGCGGGACGCAGCTGCGGATCTCGCCACCTGCGCCGCGCGCCGAGCGCCGCAGCCCTTACTCTGGCAGCTGCAGCAGCAGCAGCGGCTTGGTGCAGTGGCGGCTGAGGTGGGAGGCGGTGCTGCCGTACAGCGCCTCCGCCAGCAGTCCGCGGCGGTGGTAGTTGAGCGATACCACCAGCCGCACGTCGGGGCTGGAGGAAGCCAGGCGGCACACCTGACGGCAGGGCAGGATAGGGCAGGGCGGCGGCGATGCGGTACGGAGCGACGTCAAGGGCAGGCGGCACGGTGCAGGGCGTCACGGGCAGAGGGATAGCGGCGCACTTGCCGACGACGATGTCGCAAGCTGTGTAGGTTGCTGTATGGTGTGTTCCATTTTTTAGGGCCACCATGTTTTAGGGCCACCATTATTTTAGGGCCGCCATTCTTTAGGGCCAATAGTGTGTGCGCTCGTAGCTGGCCATCAAGTTGCCGCCATGTTCGGGGCAGCTGCGCTCAGTGCTGCCCGCCACACCTCCAGCCCCTCGTCACAGCCCCCACCTGCTCGCCCACGTCCGCGGGGTCGCCGCTGGCGCTGTAGAGGGTGTGGTAGCTGCAGCCCGCCAGCCCGCGCTGCCGCATGGCGTTGGCCAGCGCCACG
The DNA here is from genome assembly GCA_001662425.1 of Chlamydomonas sphaeroides. NCBI lineage: Eukaryota > Viridiplantae > Chlorophyta > Chlorophyceae > Chlamydomonadales > Chlamydomonadaceae > Chlamydomonas > Chlamydomonas sphaeroides. The sequence goes on along the minus strand of BDDC01000893.1, from coordinate 17,957 downwards.
GGCAGGCTGGGCATGCCGCTGGCGCTAGGGCCTGCCACGTGCAGGATGGACACGCACTCGCCTGGGGGGAGGGGGGGGAGGTGGTGGGGTGCAAGGGTGGGGAGGTGGGAAGTGGTGGCGGCGGGTAGGTGGGGATGGGGCTCGTGATGGAGTGGGTAGTTCGGTGACCTGCGCCGCGCCTGCCCGCGCCCCTGCCCCTCTCCTCCCCCCACGGGCCTGCGGCCCCTGCCCGCCTCCCCTCCCCCTCCCCCTTTCCCCCGCGCACCCTTGCGCGCCACGTTGTCCGCCACCCACTGCCACACGTTGGCGAGCTCCTCCAGGTGGCTCACCACCAGCAGCACCTGGCCAGGGAGGGCAGGAGGACGTGGGCCGGGGGCCCCTGCTGTTGGGGCGCCCCGTGGGTAGGGCGCCAGCCGCGCATGCCTGCAGCCGTGGGGTGGCGCCCGCTGGCACCCCCGCGCTCGGCGCTGTGTGGCCGCGCGTGCCGGTCGCACAGCCCCGCTACACCCGGTGGGGTGGCGGGCGGGACCTGTAACAGGAGAACCCTGCTACAAGCAAGAGGTCTCCCGAGATGCTCCACGGAGCCACGGGAGTAGTATATATATGGTGTTGTGGGGGTGTTCCCGCCACAGGCCCCCCCCGTACTGAGCCAGCACGGGGCGCCGCCGCTCTCACACCTGCGCGGGCGGCGACTTGGTGGGCGCCGAGGCCGCGGTGCGCATGCGCTGCTCCTGGCTGCCCTGCATCACGTCGTCCGCCGCCGCCTGCTCCTCCGCCTGCTCGGCCGCGACCGCCTCGTCGTAGGCGTTGCTGCCCAGCCTGGAGGCCGGGATGTCAGTGCCCGCTGCCGCGCCCGCGGCCGGCGCCGCGGGCATGGTGGTGGTTGCGGAGAGCGCGGCGGTGGCGGTGGTGTGCTCGTCGGGTGTGGGGGCGCAGCTGGCTTTGGGCGAGGGGAAGAGCAGCAGCGGCACGGCGGCGTGCTGGTAGCAGTAGCGGCTCACGGAGCCAAACTCCGCCAGCGCGCCTGCGGGCGGAGGACGTGGGGGAGAAGAGGAGGGGCCGGGGCGAGTCGAGGTGGCCCGCGACACGCAGGCACGAACCCTGCCGCGCCCTTCCCCGCGCCCCACCACTCACCCGGGCCGTGGCTGGCCACCACCAGCACCTTGGCGTCGCAGCGCTTGGCCGCATCCAGCAGTGCCTCCGCGATGCCGGCGGCGGAGCGGGTGGACGGCAGCCGCGCCAGCTCCACCTGGCGTTGGTAGGGGGCGGGGAGGGCGGCAGGAGCCGGGGAAGCGGCGTGAGCAGGTGCGGGAGAGAGGCCATGTGCGGGCGCCCCTGCCGAGCTCCTGGTGCGGCGCACGGTCTCCTCAGGTGCTGTACCTGGTAGGGTATGTCCAGGTCCTTGAGAGCGCCGCAGCGACGAGCCACAGTGTCGGAGGCGGCGGCGTTGAGGCGGGCCAGGTACTCCTGCGGCCCAGGTTGCAGGAGCGAGGAGTATGGGTTGCGACTGAGAGGATCGCATGAGCTCAGCAGGGCGCTGCGGGCAGGGACAGCTTCTGGTGTTGGTAACACTGCGCGCCGATTCGCATGCTTGTTAGCACAGCCATGCAAGCCCAGGGGGTGGGGGCGGTCCGCTTCCCCGCACGCTGCCCCACCTCACCGCACCTGCAGGTTCGTGTCGTCACCCCCGCTGCCGCCTCCCGCCCCCGCCAGCCCCAGCGAGGGCCAGGCCCCCAGGTCCAGGCTGCCCACGGCGATGGGGCGGCCGCCGGGGCCGGTGCCCAGGCCGGTGGAGGACTGCAGGCCGCGCGGGTCGCACACCACGTGCACTACCCGCAGCTCGTCGGAGCCTGGTGGGGGTGGGAGGGGAGGAAGGGGGAGTGCGTCGGGCAGGGCGGAAGCGCGGTAGCGCACGTGGGAAAGATACACGGGCGAAGCCCGGGGTGAATGGCAAGAGGGCAAGGTATCTGTGTGTGCCAAGTCCACGAGAGGCCCAGGTGGCCCGTCCTGCCGCTGTTCGGTGCGGCCTCTTTCCAGCGCCCGCCCCCACCTGGCGTGTACATGTGTCGCGCAACCCACTCCACCGCCGCCGCCGCGTTGTCGGTGTCGTCTACCGCCACCAGGATGGTGCCGCCGGTGGTGAGCGGCGCGTTGAAGGACGCAAACTCGTGCGGCTGCGGGCGCGGGACAGCAGCAGCACAACGCCGGTGGCGACGCACATGTGACGCTTGGTCCATGCATTTGACCGACACGCAAGACACAGGGCGGCCAAGGCGCGGTGGCACCAGTGTCAGCGTCGCTAGCAGCTATGGCAGGGCGGTCAGAGAGCAGTCGGCGTGTTGTGCGGGCCGCCCGAGTACCTGGGTGCGCAGCTCCTCGATGGAGCGCATGCGGTGCAGCGAGCGGCTGGGCCCCGGCTCCGAGTGCGGCAGAGTGGAGGAGGCGGGCCCCGGGAAGGTGGCGGCGCCGCCGCCGCGCGCCGCGGCAGCGGCGGCGCCGCCGGCGCCGGCAGTGGACGCCGAGCGATGGTGGGCGTCGGTGGAGGGGGCCTCGGAGGGGAAGGCGGTGGTGGGCGTGCCGGAGATGGCCGAGGGCGGGCGGGGCGTGTAGAGGCCGGCGGCCAGCTCGCTGTAGGCGTCGGGGCCCGCGCTGGAGGATGTGTGCTGCCGGCGAGCATCGGCAGCGGCCGCGATGGCCTCAGCGAGCGTCGCCTCCGCCGCCGCGTCGGCTGAGATCTCGGACTGGTTCTTCACGCTGGCGGTGCGGTCCGGAGCTGGGTCGCGGCTGGGCTTGTGGGTGGCCGTGTGGGCGGATGTTCGCGGTGGCGGGATCTCGGGTGGAGCGGCGGTTGGCCCCATAGGCTCCTCGCCGAAGCCTGGGCGCAGGGGCTCCTGACCACCCCCAGGCGTGGCGCGAACTCGGGCGCTGCCGCGGAGCGACGGCGCTGCGAGGCGCCAGCTGCGGATTGCACGAGAGGATGGCGTCGCGGCGCTGCGGCGCAAACGACCGCCTGTCGCGCAGCGGCCGCTGGGGGTGACGATCATAGTGCTTGAAGGCCCGGCACCGGAGCTGAGGGCGCGCGGCCAGGCTACTATTTCCGAAAGCCGGTCGAAGATGTCGTCGTTTGTGCTGACGCGCTGTGTCGCTAGTCGCTGAGTATGTGCGCTGCGTCAAGGTATGTATCGTGAACGTTCTTACAGTAGCAGTCCGAATTACGGCCGTTTTATTGCTTGCTCGGTTCGCCGACTCGGGCAATCCTCGATTCATTGGCGACCCGCGGGCCGCCGCTGCTCTCGCTCCCATATCAGCGGCCTAGAAGCTTCACGCAGTGCAGGCGATGTTGCAAGTCCACGCGCACGGCGTTTCTTGCGCCGACCTTGCACCAACCGCAGCAGCGACCTGCCGCCTCCAGCCGTTTCCAGCCCAGCGCCCTCTATCGGCCCCCTTCCGCAAGCCCCCTTCGTGCCCCCACCTTCGCCCTTCATTGCAGCGGCAAACCGGCGCCCAGTCCCATTGACCGCCGTGACGCTGCCGCCAGTGCCCTCGCGGCGTTGCCCCCTCCCTGCGCCCCTCCCCCCGCTCCCTCGCCTCCCCCGAACACGCCCATGTCCATGGTCTGCGGGAGCGCAGGGGCAACCGGGGCCAAAGCAGCAGACAGCGCAACACTTCACGCAAGCTCATCGCCAGCCCGTCCCTTCCGCATCCCTTTGTCCTCGCAGCACAGCACACAGCATCCAAGCGCTGCCGGCAACAGGGCGGCGACAGCTAGTCTCCTCTCCCCGTCCTGCCCCTCTTCCTTACTCCACACGCGCCCATAGCCCCGCCCATCTTGCCCAAGCCCCCTGCCGCCCACCTGCTTGGCCTGGTCCACAGTGGCCGCCACCGTGTCGCGGGCCTCGGTGCGCTCCTCGGTGCGGACCTGAGCGCGAGGCAGCGGCAGCAACGGATGTGGGGAGCAGGGGGCTGGTTGTGCGGGACGCAGGACAGCTCGTCCGGCCCTGCCGACCACGGGGTCTCTGAGCTTCCCCAGCAGTGGCCCCCCTGCGCCTGCCCCGCCTCCGAGATGAGTTGAAGCAGCAATCAAGGCGGCGCAGGTGCGGGTGGTGCTGCAAGCCGCCGGGACAGCGCCCCGGGCAGGCCGCGCTCAGCCGCCCCCTACTGCGCAGCCCCCCTCCCCCTCGGCCGGCTCCGCCTTGCGTCAGCGTGCTCAATCACCCCAGCTCTACACCTCCCTCCCTCCCTCCCTCCCACCTGTGCAAACATGGCGTCCATGTCCGCGTCCGCCACCTTGTAGAAGTCGGCTGCGGGCCGGGCAGCGGCGCAGCGGCGCGGGTGTCAAGACATGGGCAACGGGACTCAACGCTATCCCGTTCGGCCCTCTACGCGCTAGGCCCAGGCCCTACCGGTTTGCTTAACGCCTTCTGCTGCCACCCACACCCCCTCCAAGCCATCTCCCCAAGCCCCCGACCCCGGCCAGCGCTCCTCCAAGCCCCTTGGCGGCCCCGGCCTCACACTGCAGCTCGCGCAGGCCCTGCTCCAGGCCGCTGACGTCCAGGTGCGGCAGCCCCGACAGCAGCCCCACGGTGGCCACCTGCTCCTCGCGCATCAGCTGCACCCGGCCCAGCCCCTGCTCGATCTGGTGCTGCTGGTACTGCGCCAGCAGCTGCAGCGACCGCACCAGCTGGCGGCGGCAGGGTCGGGGGCCAGGGGTTCGGGGTGGAGGCAGTTGAGCTGGATGCGGGTCGGCGGCTGGGCGTGTGGATGGCTAGCGGCGTATGGACAGGCGTGGTTGGGTGGGGGCCGACGGAGGGATGCGCGCCGGGGTGGAGTCGAGCAGCCGTGGCAAGCGCGGGGTAGGCCCGAGAGGGCATCCGCGAGCCGCGTCGCTGCTCCCTGCACCGGGCCAGCCCCTTGGGTCCGCACCTTGAGCAGGTTGGCCTCGCTCAGGTCGTACACGCTCTCCTTGTCCAGGTCAGCGTACGCCAGCTCGCCGTACAGCTCCGCCACACTGCGCACGTCGCCGTCGCGCACCTGTCCACAGGCGACGTGCGGAGCGTGAGGACGATGGGGTGGTTGCAGGGCTGTAGGTGCAGGAGCCGGGAGGGTGGCCCAGGGCCGAGGAGGGGAGCGCGACGGCGGCACGCCGCTGCCGTCTTCACCCCGTGGTTGCAGCACCGGCCCTGCCGTGCCCGCACGTCCGCAGTCCGCAGCATCCACAGCCTAGATCCGCAGCGCGCTGGCAGCTGCAGCCCCAGTCCGCACCGCCCGGTCCAGATTGAGCGCCCGCAGCTTGCGCCAGTTGACCTTGCGGTCCAGCGCTTGGAACGCAAAGGGCGCCATGCGCTTGGCGCGCTCCAGCTCTTCGGGGAAAGAGGTGGAACACAGGGTTTGGGAGTCACAGTACGAGGGGCTGCGGCACATGCGTAAATGCGCGAAGGACCCGCATTAAGCCCTTGCGTCAAGCTGCCGTCCCGGCTCACGATATGCGGGCGCCCCCACGGCCGTCGTTTCGACCTGCGTCGCCTTGTCCACGGTTTGCCGCCCGGCGCGCTCCTGCAGCGCCTTGGCAAGCCGTTGCAGCTCGTAGGCGCGGTCCGAGAACGCATCTGCGCTGGGGCCCGTGGTGAGCACGGCAGGCTGGGCGGGGGACAGGGACATGCTCACCTATGTCTTTGCTCAGGTCCTCGCTCTGTTGCGCCAGCGACCGAACGAGTGAGGAGGTGGCCATGTTGGCGGCGTTCGGCTATCGGACGCCTCGGCGCGTCTACACGGCTAGTGGGCACATTGTCGTCCAGCAGCACTCCCCGTCGTGTTGCGTGCTGCGTATACTGGCAGTTTCTGTGCTTTGTGTAGTTGCTGTGTATATGCTGCGGTGCACTAGGGCTCCACGAGTGGGGACGACAGCTGGAGCTTCCACAGCTGGTTCCAGCCACATCGGCAAGTTGGCAACCGCAACCCGTATGTTGCACGAACTCTGTCAAGTGTCTTGTCTTGTTCTGTCGCTGCTATTAGACTAGGAGGTTCAGGCAGCAAGTTAGGCCACAACGAATACCCTTAACACACCCCATCTCGCCACGCCTTATGGTTATATAACCACAGCGTGATCTGGGCTCAAAGTTGCATTTCGTGGCACGGCGTGTTTTGTGGTGCTGACGGACGCTGGATTCTGCCTAGCCCGTCGCTGCGTGGCACCGCAACGTGACACGTCGCTGCCACTTCATTGATACTGTTGGTGGAGCGCAAACGTCATGTCGTCGCTGCGTGACCTGGTCGCCGGCTCGGATGTCTGCACGCCAAGCGACGGCGCCGGCCCCAGCAACGCGCTGGGCAGCCTCGTCAACACGCTGCTTGGAGGCGCCGGGAAGACGCAGGAGCAGCTGCGCGAGGTGGGCTGGTGGCTGGGGTTTGCCTGACACCAACCTGCAGGACTCGACCCTTTCACCCCTCCCCGCACCCTCGTGCGCCCCTCTCGCCGCAGCTGCCTGGCCGCCCCGGTGGGCCAGGACCCAGCGGCTCGCTCATGCGACCTCCGCCTACACCTGCTGAGCTAGCCTTGGCGGGGGGCGCCGGTTTGCATGTACCGGGCCTCGGGCCGCCGCGCATGGTAAGCGCAGCCCCCAACAACGCGCGTGTGACGCCCCCTCTTCAACCCCGAACCCCGCATGGTTTACACTACACTGCGCCGCGCCGCCCAGCAAGCAGCCCAGCGGCGCGGCCGGTTACGCGCCGGCCCGACCCTCCGCAAGCCGCACGTTATCCACAGACCGCGGACGCTCGCCGGACGCGTGCACCTCGGGCCACGACTCACGCGCTCGCACTCGAACGGCACCGCGCCCCTAGCCAGCGGCCCCCAGGTGGCCGCACTTCACTACCCTCACTCCTTCGCAGGGCCACGCAGCAGCAGAGTCCTTCATGGCCGGCATCCACGGCGGCCACCCGGCTCAGCACATGGCGGGCCCGGGCGCGGCGCCCGCAGAGTGGGATGCCATCTTCCACGGCCAGGTGGGGGCCGCGGCCCTGTGGCGGGGAAGTGGGACCGAGCCTGCGTGGTTGGGCTGGGTGGCGGGGTCAGGGCGTGCTCGCTGGTCCCTGTGCTCTCCGTTTTCGGTGCGCTACCGCGTTGGGGTGGTGCCAGGGTCCGGCCGAGGAGGGCCAGCACCACCTGGCGTGCAGCAACGGCCCCGCCCTCATACCTGCCTGTTGCCCGCTGCCGCAGGAGGTGCGCCACGGCGGCCCGCTGCCGCCGCCGCCCATGATGGGCCCGCTGCCGCCCGGCGCTGCGCCGCCCATGCTCGCGCCCAACTTTCAGGTGCGCCCCTCCCGCCACGCCAACCCCTCCCGCCACCCTCCCAAAACCCGCCAACCTCGCCTCCTCCTCCGTCCCCTCCCCCACCAACCCACCCGGCCCCTCCCGCCAGGCCTTTGTGCGCGGCGGCCTGCCCGGCTCCATGCCCGCGCCGCTGCTGCCGCCCGAGCTGGCCGCGCAGCTGAGCACCGCCGACAAGGTCCGCATCCGCGACCGCTCCACCATTATGGCGCGCCACCTGTACGCGGACCAGGGCGACAGGTTTGCGGACGCGCAGGTGCGGCCGCCGGCGGGGCGGAGAAACGGCGAGGCGCGGAGGGAAGGGCAGAGGGATTTGAGAGAGGGATTTGAGAGAGGGATTTGAGAGAGGGATTTGAGAGGGGCGAGGCGCAGTGGCAGGCGGGGAAGGGGAAGGAGAGCCGGAGCCGGCTTGAGAGGAGGCAGAGGGCCGGCTGGCACCGCCCGCCGGCTGCTCGCTTACAAGACGGGCGCTGCTGCCAGGCCGGTTGGTCGCTTTTGGGTGGGGAGGAGGGCTGGTTGGGCAGCGCCCGGGCTTTTGCCGCCCGGCCCGCGCAGCCCTCCGCTGGTCCGCTGCTCCCCCGAGCGCCCTCTCGCGCCTCCCTGCCCCCGGGGCGGCCCCAGGTGGGGCAGCTGCTGGCCTCGCTGCGGATCGACCCCCGCGAGCTGCCCGCCGCCATGGCCAGCCACCACGTGCACGACGCGGCCTGGCACGACGCCTGGAAGGCGGGCGCCGCGGGGCCGGCCGCCATGCGCCCGCCGCCCGTGGCGGCGGAGCTGGCCGCTGCTGCTGCTGCGGCGCGCGCGGCGCCAGCGCAGTGGCACAACGAGTGGGCGGCGGCTCAGCAGCAGCATGGGCCGCAGCACGGGTGCGGCGGGCCCAGCGCCGAGGGCGGGATGTGGCCAACAGCCGTGGCCGGCGAGTACCAATTGCTCCACCTGCCATGGCCATCGGAGCCGCCGTGCATTCAAGCCCCCAGGGTGCCCTTAGTTCTGACGACACCATGGCCGGAACCCCACCGTAGGCCCAACCGCTTCCCAACGCCCCGTGTCGCCCTCACGCTGCAGGGCCTTTGCGCAGCGCACGCCCTCCACCGGCTGGGCGGCCGAGTACGCGCAGCAGCAGCAGCAGCAGCAGCAGCAGCCGCCCGCGCAGCCCGGCGCTGCCTGGGCTGCGGAGTTCGCGGGCCCGGCCGCCGCCACGGGCTCGGCCTGGGCGGAGGACTTCAAACAGGAGCAGGACACGGCGGCGGCGGCGCAGGCGGCGGGCGGTCGCGGCGCGAGCGCGGACGCGCGCTCCACGACGGCGGCGCTGGCGGAGGTGCTGTCGCGCAGTGCCGACCCCAAGATGCGCAACTCCAAGTTCCTGCAGTTTGTGAGCAAGATGAGCAAGGGCGAGCTCATACTGGACGACAACAAGGTGCGGCCGGGAGGGGCTGGTGCGGGATGGCGGAGTTGCGGGTACGTGTCATGCACCGGGTCGGCTGCAGGCTGGGCGAGGTGTGGTTGGCCTGTCGCGGCTGAGGCGAGGTGGATCGAGCAGCACACGTGAGGCCGAATGCTTGAGTTGGGGCTGAAGTGGGGCCCAACGTGACGGCCTGGGCCCCTGCGAACCCCGGCCCGTGATCCGCCCTTGCCCTGCGCCCGGCAGGTTGTGGACCGCGGCCCGCAGGCGGAGTCGTGGGCCGCCGAGTTTGGGCAGCAGCACGGCCCGCAGCAGGGGCCGGCGGGCTGGGCGGCAGAGTTCGCGGTGAGGCGCCACCGCTCCCCCTGACTGTCCCTTGAAGCCCCCTGCCGCTCGCCGGCTACCCTCCCGCCGACCCCGCCTTGCCGTCGCTTACCGCCGTTGTGCCCCACGGCCCACCGCGCAGGGCTCGTCGGCGGCGGGCCCCTCGGCAGCCGCCTCGGCGGCTCCGCTGCGCGGCGACTGGGCGGACGAGTTCGCTGCGGGGGTGGCGGGCTTGAAGCTGGACGAGGGCTTGGACGCGGAGGAGGTGGCGCGGCTGGAGGCGGCGTGGCGCGAGGGCGAGGCGGCGGCCTGGGCGCAGGAGTTCAACCAGGTCGGGCCATTGGGTCGGGGGCATGCGGCCCGACATGCGGGGAGTAAGCGGAGGGGCCATCGCCAGGCGCGCGAGGGGCGGGGCTAGGCAGAGGCGCGGCTGTCCGGCCCTGGACGGGACGCCAGGCGCGTGGCTGGTCCCTCGGAGCACCCCTGGCCGCCACCCACCGCCACCGGCCTTCCTCCCTGCAGGGCGACGAGGCCGTGTACGAGGAGTGGGAGCGCATCTACGGCCACGGCGCGGTGGAGACGGCGGCGGGCCCCGGTGGCGCGTTTGCGGGGCAGTCGGCGGCGCCCGGGGAGTACGTGTTCTCGGAGGCCAACCCGTTCCTGGGCGACCCCGAGGCGCTGACCAAGGGCAGGGAGCTGTTCAGGTGGGGCCGGGGGGCGCTGGGCGCCGGGACGGCAGGGGAGCCATATGGGGTAGGCCTTATGGGCGCAGGAGCTGGTGGCGGCGAGGATCAGTGGGCGCTGCGGCGCACCGTGCAAAGGTTTCCAATGACATGCGGCTCAGCGTGATGGTTGCGAGAGGTGCGAACGTGCGTCCCTGCCTGCTCCCGCGCGCCCGCAGGAGGGGCGTGCTGAGTGAGGCGGCCCTGGCGCTCGAGGCAGAGGTGCGGCCCGCGGTGGTGGCGGCAGGGACGCGAGCCGGAGCACGAGCAGCGGCCGCAGCGGAGGCCGCCGTGCTGCCAGCGGGTTGTGGCCGGTGCTTCCCAGCCTCCGGCAGCGCACCCTTGCCATCACCCCTGTGCCCCCTCGGCCCGCAGGTCCGCGCCAACCCCGGCAACGCCGAGGCGTGGCGGCTGCTGGGCACGGTGCACGCCGAGAACGACGACGACCGCCAGGTGCGGGCCATGCACGCGCGGCAGACAGCAGCAGGCAGCTGCGGCGCGCCCACACCGGGCAGCCTCGAACAGCACGCCAACACTCCCAGCCGCACGCCAACGCCCCGAGCCGGCCCCCCAACACTCCGCCCCCCAGGCCATTGCCGCCATGCAGCGCGCGCACGCCGCCGACCCCGCCGACCCGGCCGTGCTGCTGGCACTGGGCGTGAGCCACACCAACGAGCTCAGCCAGCGCGCCGCGGTGGGCCACCTGCTGGGCTGGCTGGCGGCGCAGCCGGACCACAGGGAGCTGGTGGAGCGCGCCGGGCAGCCGCCCGACAGCAGCCAGACGCTCACGCACGCGGTGCGGAGGGGTGCGGAGGGGTGCGGAGGGGTGCGGAGGGGGCATTGGGCAATGGGATGCGTTGCCGTGTGAATAGCAGGTCGCGGAGCGCCATTGCAGAGGGGGCCGGCGCTGGTCGGCCGGGCGGGCGGGGTATGTCACGGGGGTCACGGTGCCGTGCCTCCTCAGCAAGTCCTCCAAGCCAGCCCACGCTCCGTGTGCCCCGTCGCGCCCCGTCGCGCCCGCGTGCCTCTGCCAGATCCGGCTGTTCGAGGCGGCCGCGGCGCAGGCACCCTCGGACCCCGAGCTGGCGGTGGCGCTGGGCGTGCTGCACCACCTGGGCCGCTCCTACGGCCCCGCGGTGGCGGCCTTTGAGCGCGCGCTGGGGCTGCGGCCGACCGACTACAGCCTGTGGAACAAGCTGGGCGCCACGTTGGCCAACCACGGCCGTTCGGCGGAGGCGCTGGCGGCGTACCAGAAGGTGCGGGCGGTTGCGGGGAGGGGGGAAAAGGAGGGAGGTTACGAGGGCGCAAGGCGGGGAGGGAGGGGCCGGGAGTGGGCAGAGGGTGGGAAGGGTGAGGAGGCGTGTGGTGATGGGGTGCTGGGGCGTTGGCCCTTGGTCACACGCTGAAGAGAGAGGAGACTGAACAAATTCCAAGCGTACTGATGTACGCGCACGCTCGGGAAAGGCGGATGTCGCGGGCGGATGGCTCGCCAGGGTACACAGCCGCGCAGCGCGCACGCCAACCAGACATGGGCCCCTCTGCGCAACCCGTCCCCACCTGCAGCGCCTCGTCTTCCCACCACGCCCCCCAACCGCCTTCCGTGCCGCCTTCCGTGCCGTCTTCCCCTTGCGGGCTGGAGCCAGCGCGCTCACCACACCTCTCGCTGCGCCTCTCTCTCCCCACTTCATGCCCTCCCACCAAACCGCTCCCTCCCCTCCTGCCCCAGGCGCTGGACCTCAAGCCCAACTACATGCGCGCCTGGACCAACATGGGCATCTCCTACGCCAACCTGGCAGAGTACGACCGCGCCGCCGCCTTTTACGTGCGCGCGCTGGGCCTCAACCCGGGCGCCGAGCACGTGTGGGGCTACCTGCGCACCTGCCTGGCCTGCAGCGGCCGCCTGGAGCTGAGCGGCGCCGTGGACGGCAAGGACCTGGAGCGGTTGCAGGCCGAGCTGCCGCTGGCGTGAGCGCGCATGTGGGTCGGCATGTGTGCATGTGGGTCGGCATGTGCGACTGAGGGAGGTCAGGGCCGTGGCGTGCTGGGGATGGTGTGAGAGTGAGAGCGCGGAGTGGGCGAGGGGTGAATGGCGCGTGGCTTGGGCTGGGCTGGGCTGGGGCGGGCTTGGCGGGGCAGGAGAGGTTACGAACGCGTGTTCATGTCGCAGGATGCGGGGGCGGCTGTGCAGCCTCGGTGGTGTGGTGGGCGGGCCGCTGCGATGATGGCGGTGTGGGGAGGGACGGCAGGGATTGGAATTGGTTGCTGCAGCTTGGCAGGCAAGGCGAGGGGGCAGCGGTGGCGAGCCCCAAACCTTGGGGTGGCACGTGGGATTCCAGTTGTGACCCAAGGGCCAAGTTCCCTACAGCATTGAGTTATGCTCACAACGCCTCGCCGAAAGCGTTATACACAATTGACAACACAGCGGCGGCATCTAAGCAGCGGCACCTGGCCTGGCTAACCGTACTGCTGCGAACGCTTGCTGCTGACTACCAGTAGCGCCGCGAACCCGCTGTTACACCGCGCAGCTATAACTTTAACATTGCAACTTAACAATGATCGAAAGCGATACGCTGCGGAAGCGATACGCCGCAGTGTGACTTGGGAAACGCGCGCTCGGCATGCCGTTGCCGAGACGACGCGAGTTCAGATGACAAGCGACAAAGACAAGCCCCGTTGGGTGTGTACTCAGTTCCAGGGCAGCATTGTTAGTTTCATACCCCGAAAGTACTCTCCGCTTCTCACGCGGCTTCATATTTCTGCTAATGCAGGGCTGCTGCGATGGGACCTGGGCCACTATACGAGGCTCGCCAAGCTTGCTCGTGCTTCCCCTCCTGGCGTTGGCTATCACCCTGGGCGTAGGCTTGTGGGGTGTCTCTCATATCGCGAAGCTCGAGCGCAGCGCTACCGAGGTGCGGCATGGCCATCTGCCGGCATGTCCCACAGCGCCCCCAGGATCACCCCTCTTCGCCCCTGAACACCCCCACGGCACCCCCGCGCAGGAGCGCGCTGACATCCTGGCAGCTGACGTGGCGTCGTGGGTGCGGCAGCAGATCACCACTGCGACCTCGGCGTTGCCGCTCCTGGCAGCCGCGGTGGCCCACAGCCCCAGCAAGGACAACCTAGAGAGCCTCTTCAACGCCCTGGCGCCCACCATCCTCGAACAGGCGCGTCGTACAACCGTAACCCGGCCATCCAGGCGCAAGCCCAGCAGCAGCAGACGCGCACCACCCGGCTGGGCCCCCTGCACCGCCGGCTTCCCCACAGCCGCAGCAGCCGCCCTGCGCCCAACCATGCTCTCCCGTGCCCCTCCCCCCGCCGCCCCCCTGCCGCGCCCCTCCTCCCCCGCACAGGCGCCCAGCAAGGCCACGCGGCTGCTTGAGCTGGTGCCCGAGGGCGTCATCCGGCTGGTGTACCCGGTCGTGGGCCACGAGGCGGCGCTGGGGCTGGACACGCTGCAGAGTGAGCCCCGCCGCGCCGGGGGCCCGCAGTGGGCCGCGCCGGGGTCAGCAGTGGGCCGCGCCCTCGCGGACGACCGGAGGGGCGCAGAGCTGCATGCGGCCCTGCATGGTGCCAGGCCGGCCTCGCCGCGTGGGGGCAGGAGCTGTTGGGCCCTGGGCTGCGCCGGTGACGCCCGTTGTCAGCCTGCGCGGGCGTCCGGGCCAGGAAGGCGGCCGGGAGGCGGCTCATGGCAGAGGTGCGGCGTCCCCCGCCCCGCCCCGCCCCACCCACCGGCGCTTGCCCCTTGCTGCGCCCTCCCCGCCGGCCCGCAGCGGACATCCCGGGCGTGCGCGACGGCGTGCTGCGCTCGGTGCGGGAGCGCGAGCTCACTCTGGTCGGGCCCATGGAGTTCGTCGAGGGCGGCTACGGCCTCATCGTTACGCAGCCCATATTCGTGGCCAACGTCAGCGAGGACACGGACTGGGGCTTCCCGCCGCCGCTGCGGCCCGGCAGTGGCGGCGGCGGCGGCCCCGGAGGGTATGCGCGCTGCGGCGAGCCCTGCGCCTACAACGCGACCAGCCGGACAAAGTTCTGGGGCCTGGTGAGAGGCGGCCGTCGGCAGAGCGAGCCGCCCTTCCCCTCGAGCACGGCTACACTAGCCCAGGCGCTGCGGGCGCAGCCTGTTCCTACCAGGCCCCCTCAGCTCGGAGGTCTGCAACTCGTTCGTTACTCCCATGGTACACCCCCTCAGCCCTACCCAGTGTGTAGGAGCACCTGCTGCCCTCCCTCCCGGCCCCCCACATCCGCGTGCCCGGACCCCCTTCGCCCCGGCCCCCGCTGCGGCCCCCCACCCCCTGGCACCCGGGCGCGCCACTAGCCTTGGCGCCGCGCTGCCCGACTGCCTCACGCGTCCACACAAAAGCACACCCGCCACCCGCCCCTCTTGCATCTTGACCGCGCCACGCGCCACCCCAGGTCGCCGCCGCGGTGGACCTGGACGTCATCACGTCCTGCCCCAACTGCAAGCTGGGCCTGCTGACGGCGCTGCGCTACCGCTACGAGGTGCTCGCGCGGGGCGGCTCGCCGACGACCCTGCGGCGGCTGGCGGGCAGGTGCGCGCCCCCCCTGCCCCTCCCGGGAGCAAGCGACGGGAGGCAGTGGGCACTGGCGGCCCGGGCCGGGCTGGCAAGGACACGGCCACGGTTGGCGTGGTGGGCGGAGCGGCTGGCGGGCTGCCCCGACATGACCCAACGCACTCGCTCGTTCGCTCAAGCTGCGCTGCGCTGCGCCCGCGGCCCCTGCCCTCCCCGCAGCGCCCTGCCGCCGCCCCTGGGCGACTCGGCGCAGGCCACCGTGCCGCTGCCGCACACCGGCACAGAGGTGAGCGCCTCGGCCCGGCCCGGCGGCCGCCCGCAGCATCGCGGCCATGAGGCCGCCGCGCCGCCGCCGCCGCCCCCCTACCCCTGTGCCCTGTCGCTGTCCGACGCTCTCTTGCCGCCCGCGCGGGCTGTGCGTCCCTCCCCCGCCGCAGCTGCTGGTGCTGGTGTGGCCCGAGGGCGGCTGGGCCCGCGGCTGGTCGGGCTACGTGGTGGGGCTGCTGGTGGGCGTGGTGCTGCTGTCGCTGGCACTGGCGGCCGCGCTGCTGGCGGCGCTGCTGTCCAGGTGGGGCCCGCGCTGCAAGACGGGCAGGGCAGGGCAGGGCAGCGTGTTTTCAACTTCATGGGAAGGTGCAGGCCGACCCGCTGGCCGCGGCCCCGGGGCCGCTCCTGCTCTCCCTTACCCCGCAGGCAGCGGCACAAGATGGTGCTGCGCGCGCTGCTGCCCAAGCGCGTCATCCGCGACCTGGCGCACAAGCCGGGCAGCCTGCCCGACCATCCGCGCGGCGTGCTGACGGGTGAGCGCCGCGGCCGGCGCCGAGCTCCGCTACTACGCACAGCGCCGGCGGTGTGCGGGGCGGGGGCGGCCTGCGCCAGCCAGGACTGCAATGAATCGCTAGCCAAGCATCTCAGCGCGCTGGCGACACCAGCGACTGGGCGCGATCAGCCGGCCGCCCTCTCCACAATGCTGCGCTGCACGGCGGCAGCCGGCAGCCTCTTTGGCCAGGAGCTCGGCGAGCCGGGCCCCAGGCGCCGCCAACCCTCACCCGCTGTCCTCGACTCAGCGTCGGCCCGCCCCATGTCCCTCATCCCTGCTCCCGTGCCCCCTCCGCCCCCCGCCCAGACACGCCCGCCGAAGCGCTGCTGCGGCTGCTGAACGAGCTGCTGGAGGGCGCCGAGCCGGCGCTGAGCGACGTGGTGCGCGTCCGCACGGCGCTGCTGCGGCAGGCGGACATGTACGCGCCCGACGTGAAGGGCACCATCCGTGGAGCGGGCCTGGACGTGAGTGGGGCCGCGCGGCTGCGAGCCGGGGCGGCCGGGTGCGGGCGGGCAGGCTCGGGCGCGGGGCGGGTGCGCTGTGGACGCGTGCAGCGCGCTCCTGATGTGGTCATGCGTGCACCTGCACCCAATGCTGCTCAACCGCTGGCGGCACGTGCCCGACCTCGTCCTCCCCACCGCTCCCCGACGCCCACAGGCCGATGTGGCCTCGGCGCTGGTCCAGCAGCTGGTCGGCGGCGGCATGGGCGCCGGCGCCGGGGGCTACAGCGGCGACGCCTCCACTACGCCGCGCCAGTCGCGCCACGCAGCGCGCAGCCCCGCCGAGGCGGCCGCGCTGGGCCGGGGCTCCTCGCACTCGGCCTTCGGGGCCGGCGGCGCGGCGGCGCTCACGCACACGCACACCAGCTGCGCCCGCAGCTCGCTGGGGCCCGGCTCCAACTTCGCCACCATCAACTTCGACTGCCTGCCTGGGGCGCTCACGTTCCTGCTGTCGGATGCGGCCGTCGTGCCGCCCTACCAGGCGCAGCTGGCCTCGGGCGCCGGCGAGGGCCCTGTCGGCCTGCACTTCAGTCCCTCGGACCAACAGCTGCAGGCGATGGTGCTGGCCAGAGCCGCTAGCCGGCCGCGCGACAACCAGCAAGCCGCGACCACCGCCGCGGCGCCGGGCCCGCCGCAGCCGCAGCCGGCCGCGCTACCCGAGCCCGAGCCGGCGGAGAGTGGCGCTGTGGCCGGGGCCAGGGCGGTCTCGCCGTCCGCCATCATAGCGATGCCGGCGGCGGACGGCGGGGAGCCGCAGAGCGTCACCTTTTGGCGGGCGTCCGGCAGCGGCGTCAACTTCCGTGCCAAGAGCGCCGCCGCCGGCCTGGGACCCAGCACCGAGCCTGTGCCGCGCAGCTTGACGATAAACGACATGGCGCCCTTGGCGCCGGACGGACACTGCCCCCGCACGCCCGGCGCCTCGATGCACGGAGACGACCCGCTGCCGGCGGAGGCCGAGGCCCTGGCGGCCGCGCCACCGCAGCCAAGCACGGGCAGCGGCAGCCTGCCGCTGCCGGGGCCGGCGCCTCGGCCCAATCAGCGACGCTCGCTGCACCTGCCGTTGCATATACTGTCACACCACCACGGCAACGTCAAAGAGCCGCGCTCACCCTCCCTCGGCGGCACGTTCCGCCGCCCGCCGCGCAAGTCGGAGACGCTGGGGTCCATGCTGGCTGCCCACCCCTTGCCCATGACATCCCAACCTCACGGCGCGTCGGCAGGCGGAGCCGGCGCCAGCGCGGTGGTGAGCGCCTGCAACGCGGTGCCGCCGCCGGTCGCCGGCAGCTCCCCCGGCGCCGCGGGCCTCAGCGCACGGCTCATGTCGTACGTGCGAGGCGGTCGTTCGTCCAACGTGGTGGACGCCTCAGCGGTGGCCCTGGGCTCGGACCACGGCGGGCCTGGGCAGTACGGCAAGCAGGGCAGCCGGCTGGGGCTGCTTCGGAGCACGGGCGACGCCGCCAAGGGACGCGGCACCAACAGCGAAGGCACGGCGTTCGTCGACATCGCGACGCTCGAGGACTCGGAAACGCTGCGGCGCCGGCAGCCGGCGCAGGCGCCGCCGGCACCGTTGGTGCCGTCTGTGTCCCTGCCAGAGGTGCGGCTGCGGCCTGTGGTGCCGGGGGTACAACAATGCGTGAGGTGGTGCGGGGGAAAGGGTGTCTTGCTTTGCGGGTGCTCGCAACAGGTCTGTCCGCGTGGGCCCTGCGCACAGATGGAGCGGCTTCTGTGTCTGGCAGACGGCTGGCAGTTTGACACGTGGCGGCTGCAGGAGGCGACGGGCGGCCACGCGCTGTCGGCCCTGGGCTTCTACCTCATACAAAGGGCGGGGCTCATCAAGCGCTTCCGGCTCAGCCCGGTCAAGCTGGCAAGGTGAGGGACGAAGGCGTGCGGGGTGGCAGAAGCCAGTAAGAGGGGCCCCGTGCCCCCGTGCCTGAGCCCCTCATTGCGCACTCTGCCTGCCTGCCTCGGCCCCAGGCTGCTGCGTGCCGTGGAGGCGGGTTACATCGACAACCCCTACCACAACTCGGTCCACGCCGCCGACGTGCTCCAGACGCTGCATGTCATTATCCACGCCGCGCAGCTGCAAGTCAACTACCTAGACCCCCTGGGGCTGCTGGCGGCCTACTTTGCGGCGGTGAGGCATGCCGGAGGGGGGGGCGCAAGAGAAGGGGCACTAGGGACAAAGAGGAGGGCTTTCGTAGCCTGCAGCTGCTGCCGTGCGGCTGGCAGAAAGACGACCCATGCCCCACGTCCCTGACCCACGTGCACCCCTCCCCGGACCCCCCAGGCCGTGCACGACTTCGCGCACCCCGGCCTGACCAGCGACTTCC
>BDDC01000892.1:2326-39970 GCA_001662425.1 Chlamydomonas sphaeroides | reverse complement strand
GCAACCCTCAATTCCGCAAGGATAACTTACTGGCCTGCCCCACAAGTCCAATGGGCAGCTCAGTATACGCCTATGCAACATCACACCCGGGGCCCGCGCGCCACCATTGCCGCCGGCCGCCCGCAGCGCTGCCGCCCGGCCCGCGCCGCGGACCGCACACCCCGTCATACCGCCACCAGCCCCGCGCACACCCAACCGCAATGCCGGCCTCTCGTTGGGCGTTGGCGCCAACACCCATACATCGGGACCGCCCGTCTCCTCCAGTGCAGGCGCTTTCCCAAAGAGCCGCGCTTGCGTCCTTCATGCGCACAGGCAGGGCGAGCGGCTTCACCAGCCCCCCTCCCCGCCTCGCCGCCTCGCCATATGCGTGCCGGCCCTCCCCCGCCATCCTGGCCTGCCCTCCCACTCTATGCCAAGCCCACCCCCTCGTCCCGCCCGCTGCCGGCCGCAGGCCCGACACGCGCAACGCCTACGTGCTGCTGCGGGAGGGCGCCACGTCCATGGACTGCCTGCAGGTGGGCGCTGGGCGCTGCTGGGGGGGGAGCAGGGGCTGGCGTGGCCCGAGGAGGGAGCGGGCCCGGGGGCGTGGGGGCAGGGTTGGGCAGCCGCCCTGGCAGCGGGCGCCGCGCCCAACGCCCTCTGCCATCCGGCAACGCAATGCAGCCCCTTTGCTGTTTCCCGACACCGCGCCTTTCTCCTGCACTCCCCAAGTGATGGCCCTCTTCCCCCCACCCCAATGCCAACCTCCGCTGCAGGCGTCCTTCTTCGGCCACGTCTTCCTGCACCTGCTGGACGGCCGCCCCCTGCAGGCGCCCGCCCTGCCGCTGCCAGGCCACCTGCGAGACCCCTCCGCCGCGCAATCCCCGCCCCCGCCCGCTCCTGCCGGCCGCTGGCTCGGCCTGTTCAAGCGCCGCCGCGGCCCCGCCGCCGCGGCCTCCGTCTCGTCCGCGCCGGCGCCGGTGGCGCCGGCGGCGGGGCTGGGTCCGGGCGAGCCGTCGTGGCGGAGCGCCATGGTGCGGGCGCATGGGGTGGTGGAGGCGTGCTACCCCGAGTTTCTGCGGCAGGCGGAGGCGCAGGGCTGGCGGCTGGGGCAGACGATGCTCAACCCGAAGGAGAACCGGCTGCTGCTGACTTCGGCCGCGAGGGAGCTGCGGGCGGCGTGAGGGGTGCGGGCTTGGGGAGCGGGGCAGCGGTTGCAGGGGCAGCGGAAGCAGGGAGGGGTGAGGGGCTGGCGCCGCTGGGGAGAGAGCAGGCGAGGGTGCGCTGTGGGCGTGAGGGTTGAGTGTGAGCGGAATAAGCACTGTGTCGCAGCGGTTGCAGCGAGAGCACGTTGGGGAGGCGGTGAGGCAGCAGGAGGTGGTGAGCAGAGGGCGAGCCGAGTGTGATGATTCCGGCGTGTACGAGCAGGAACGGAGCCCTGGTTGCCACCAACCAGTAGCAATTGCGGAAGCCCCCAGGACCCAGGGCCATGTAGGATCACGCAGCCAGTATCACCCATTGGCAGGTCTGTGGCATCTTGCACGACCGACTGCAGCGGCACGACGTAGATAACGGCTGTGCAGCAACGGCGTGGGTTCCGGCAATCCTTGGCCCCTGGGTCACCGTTTTCGCAGCCTCGCGCAGGCTGCTCGTTCGAAGGTCCATGTATGCTGCTATCTTCACTTGCTCTTGCGGGGCGTCTCGGGGGCGCAAATTCGATTCTCGGCCCAGGCAACGGTGCGCGAAAAAAGCAGGTTAATGAACCCCGCCCCCCCCCAAACAGGCTCTGCACTTCACCAAGCCCAATTCATAGGGTGAGGCTCCAGAATAGCTGTTGAGCCCCCGTTGTCCTTCGCTCGACGAGCGTTATACACACAAGCCCTCGCTAGCAGCGTCGACCTGACACCTCGTGCTCACTCCGCGCCTGCGTAGCCCTAGCATCGTCTTGATGGCCGCCGCGGATGAGCCAGCCAGCCCAGGGCCCAGCACAGGGTGCGTTCTGATCGATGGCGATGAACGCGCAGCTCGTTGCAAGTGTGCCTCGCAACCGCAGGGCGACGGCCGGAGCTAAGCTCTTTCTAGGTGGCCTGTCATGGGACACCACGGAAGGTATGAAACGAGTCTGCAAGACGGGAGGTGTTGCGACCGCCTGCTGATTGTCCGTCGTCACGTCCGCAGAGAAGCTCAAGGAGTACTTCGCCAAGTATGGCGACGTGCAGGATGTGGTACGCTGCTCGTGCTGGGCCTGCAGACGTGGGCCTGACTCGCTCGCGTGTTGATGGTTCAGCGATTGCTCCCCTCGCTAGGTGGTGATGCGCGACCGCGCCACCCGCCGGCCCCGTGGCTTTGGCTTCATTACGTTCGCGGACCCTGCGGCAGCACAAGCAGCTTGCGCTGAGCCACACACGATAGATGGCCGACAGGTAAGGCACCGAGCTGCGAGAGGCGCTTGCTAGTTGTAACGCCTTGCACGCCTGCCGCCCAGATCGACGCCAAGCCTTCGGTGCCCCACGGAGAGGGTGGCCAGCAGCCCCGGACCAAGAAGATATTCGTTGGGGGCCTCGCGCCTGAAACCGACGATGGTGAGCCATCGCAGCCTCCTTGCTTGCTGCCGTGACCCAGAACGAAACGAACACTGCCCGCATGACCCCGCAGCGCAACTCAAAACTCACTTCGAGCAGTATGGCGCGGTCACGGAGGCGCTGGTCATGGTCGATCACACGAGCGGGCGGTCGCGGGGCTTCGGGTACGCACGGCAGCTATCGAAATGGAGTCTCCTTGGCCCTCGCGAGGCGGGGGCCGTGGCGCGTGCGTGCGTGCGCCGTTCATGCCGCGACGCCTTTTAACCGCCGGACCGCTACCGCGGGTGTCGTCGTGTCGCGCCCAGGTTCGTCACCTTTGGCGAGGAGGCGTCCGTGGAGAAGGTGTTCACCGCTGGCCAGATGCACGAGCTCGGCGGGAAGCAGGTGGAGGTGAAGAACGCCACCCCCAAGGGCTCGGGGCCGCAGTCGGGCGGCCGCGGCGGCCGCGGCGGCGTCGCCGGCGGCTACGGCTATGGCGGCGGCCGCGGAGGCGGCCGCGGCGGCTACTATGCCGGGGGGTACGGCGGTTACGGCGCAGGTGAGGTGGAGGGCTACGTAAACGGTGAGCTGCGCGAAGGGCGCACCGGGGGAGGGGCGGGCTTCCGGGGCATAGGGACTTGCCGTGTGCTCGGCCCCAAGTCAGTTGCGTCTGCACCTGCCGAACCTTCGTGCTGTGCCGTGCCGTGCTGTGTCGCGCGATGTGATGTTCATGGCTGCGAGCCCCAATGCTCGGCCCCGCTGTTGCGTGGCCTGCACAAGGCCAGCTCGCCCAGAGCCGCCCGCACATTGTTCCCTCGTCGTGTTTGCGAATAGGGGCGTACGGCGGCTTCCCCGGCGGGTACGCCGGCTACGGCTACGGCACCGGTAAGCACCGGGCGGCGGGTCCCTTGCGGGTCTCCTGAGGCAAATGAAGGCCGTCCTGTGCACAACGCCGCGCGTTGCGGCGCGCTGCTGCTATTGCCGGCATGCTCTCGGGAACATCCGCGGAGGTCTAGGTCACGGTGGCTGGGGGAAAGGCGCCGAAGTGGGACCTAG
Source organism: Chlamydomonas sphaeroides (assembly GCA_001662425.1). Classification (NCBI taxonomy): domain Eukaryota; kingdom Viridiplantae; phylum Chlorophyta; class Chlorophyceae; order Chlamydomonadales; family Chlamydomonadaceae; genus Chlamydomonas; species Chlamydomonas sphaeroides. The sequence continues at coordinate 36,374 of BDDC01000892.1, read as the reverse complement.
GTCGGTTCGGGGCTGACGAGAATCGGTCCGTGATGCGCGCCGTAGGGTACGGCAACTTCGGCATGATGGGCTACGGCGGGTACGGCAACATGATGGGCTACGGCGGGTACGGCTACGGCGGGTACGGCTACGCACCGGCATACGGCGGGCAGAGGTGAGCCCCCAACACGGCCAAAAACAGGGCTGGGATTTGAGCGCCTACCGTGTTGCAAGAGCGTAGCCATGCGCACCTTTCAAATCGTTGGTTGGCAAGCACGGGTTGGGCCCCATTCTAAGCCCGCCCCTGGGTATATGCCCTTGCCGCTCGGCCTTGCAGCGGTGGCGGCCGTGGCGGCGGCAGCGGCGCTGGCGGCGGCGCCGACGCCCAGTACTAAGCTGCTCTCCAGCTGCTGCTCGCTCGCAGCAGCTGGAGAGGGCGCCGCAGCGTCCTCCCGCACGGCCCAGGCGCCGACACGCTGCCAGCGGCGCTGATGGCTCCCTGGCTGCGGCTGCACGGCTTTATCCGCGCAGCCGTGCAGTGGGCGCCGACCCGTTTTTAGGGCCCCCGCTGGTGGGGACCTGCGCGGTGGCGGCCGAGCGCGACGGCCGCTCCGTCTTTCGGACACGTGTCCGGCGGACGCCCGGCGGCGCAGCTCTCCTGACGCTTGGCGCGCGGCGGCAGCAGCCTCTGTCTTGGCGGTGGGAAGCTCAGCTCGGCAGCTCTTGGCCCTGCGCCTCGCAAGGGAAGCAGGGTAATGCACAGTATCTCTGGTTCGGGCAGTGCTAGGCAGGAGCCGTCTTGCTAGGCAGCTCGCACGGGCGGATGGGCAGAGGGGCAGGCGTAGGCGGGCCTTGCCGCCGGCCGAGGGCCGCCTCTCGCGACAAGGCTGGGCCGGGGGGCTGAGCACGCCTCGCACCACGGTGCCGATGCGGGCCACGAGCAACAGGCGGAGGGGCGCTGTGACTGACGGCTTAAAACCTATGTGCATGTCTGTGTGCGTGTGTGCGTGTGTGCGCGAGGGCGAGGCGCGCCTTCGTGCCTAGCCGTGTTGTGCTGTGGAGGTGGTGCGCGATGGGCATCGGGGGGTTCGGGCGGTGGGCACGTGTGTGCGCTGTGGGGCTTCGGAGCCCCGGCGGCAAGCCCGCTTGCATCAGCTCGGGTGGGGGCGGCAGGGCGCCGACGAGGCGCTGCGCCACTTGGGCCCATGACGGGGAGGGGGCTCGCGGCCAGTCCAGATCAGCACGAGAGCGGCAGTCTCCTGCGGTCAGGGGCGGGCGATACCGCACCGCCCCTGCAGGCTAGCACTGGCCCGGGGGCGTGTAGGCTAGGAACGGCGCAGCTGGGGCCCCAGCTTTGGCTTCGGCCAGGGCGGCAGATTGAGAGCGGCGAGAGAGACAACAAAAGGCCTGCGGCCGGGCGAGGCGGCGACGGCGGCGGGCCCGCAATTGATTTGAGGCGCGGGCCTGCGGGTTGTTTGGAGGCAGGTGGGCCGGGGCACTGGGGCTGGGCTGCTGTTGCGGCAGGGCCCGGGCGGTAGAGGCTGGTGGTGCCGTTGGCCGCAGGAGGATGAGAGGTCTGGGGGCCTTGCGCAGGTCCCATCCGTGAGAGACGAGAGACCATTCTTTGCCGGGGGCGGCGCGCCCCGCCCTCGCCGGCGGCCGGGCGCCCGCCAGGGCGGCGCTGCTGGCAGCGGGGTGCCTCGGCTCTTTGCCGCAGGTGGCAGCCGGGCGGCGCCGAGAGGCCTTGAGAGCGAGTGAGCGAGTGCTGCGGTCGTCAGGAGCGTGGCAGCTGTGGGTGCGCATGGGAAGAGGCGGCTCGGAGGCTGCGAGGGTGGTAGCCGGGGGACGCAGGCGCGTGTGGGGACGCGGCCGGGGCGTTTGCAGTGCGGCTCGCGGGCGGCCGAGCCGGCTTTTGCTGTGCTGAGGGCGCCCCGCGTCCCGCAGAGCCTTGCAACCGCTGGCGTCGTGCGCCCGCTCGCCTTTCACAGCAGCGCCGTAGCCTGCCGCCCCGCTCCGCTGCGCGCCACTGCACGTCGATGCACGCAGCCCATCGCGGCGCTGGGACACCACGCAGCGCGCCCGCGCTCTTGTCACAGCAACGTCCAGGTGTATAACAACGTATGCACGGCACAAGACAAGAAGCCATGTGCGCCGCGCAGCAGCCACTCGGCCACCGCGCCTACGGGCGCGTCCCCGCCCCCATCCCCACTCCAAACGACGCCCCTGCGACAGCTGCGCGTCGCAGTTTACATCGCCGCACGGCAGCTGCGCGGCCAGTTGCGAGCCACACAAGCAGCAGGCACGCGCCGACCACAACAGCGGCAGCAAGCGCCGCGCACGGCTGCTCCGAGGAGGAGGGCGAGGGAGGCGCGTTTGTGCAGAGGTTGCACCGCTGGGTGCGCAGCGCGCCTCGACGAATCGTAAATCCACAAAACGCGCCGCGCCCATAGCAGCTTGGCTTCCCTGCATACACCGATGCACGCAACACCCAACCGACACATCCCGCCGCCTCCCGCCACACGGCGCGCCACGGGTCTGGCCGGCCTGGCGCAACTGGAAGCACTCTGCCCGCCCGCCCGCCCCCCGTGACTCGTCGACGGGCGCCTCTCGGCGTTCACGATGGGGCCTTGGCAGCCCGAACGGCACGCCGCCCCCTTTCCCCCATGCGCACAGCTGCCCCAAGCCGTGCACGGCGCTCAGAAGCGGTCCTTGGCGGCCCGGATGGCGCCGAACACCTCCCAGTCGGGCGCCGACGCGTCGAAGCCCAGCTGCTGCCGCACGGCGGCGTCGCCTGGGCGCAGGAAGGGGTTGGTGGCCTTCTCCTCCCCAAGGAGGCTGGGCACCGTTGGCTCGCCCTGCGCCCCGAGGGGAAGGCAAGCAGGCGGCTGAGTGTGAGGTCGGGGTCGGGGCCGGGGTGGCCGGTTCCAAGCCGCCAAGCCACGGGAGCCGCTGCGCTGCGCTGTGCACGGCATGCGCGGCGGCAGGGCGGGTTGGCAGCGAGCTGCCCAGAATCCGCACAGCCACTCAGGGACAAGCCCAGCCCAGCGCAGCTCTTCGGGCCGCAGCGCTCGCGACCGTACCTGCGTCCACGCCTCCCCCTGCACCACATATCTTGGCTATCTATCTCGCCACGCAGCACGACCGCACCTGGGCCCGCGCAGTGTCGATGCGCTGCTTGCGCTCCGCCAGCGCCGCGTTGGTGGGGTCCACTGTCACCTGCCGAAGAGGAGCCGGCAGGGGGTCGCGCGTGTGTTCATTTGTGAGTGTACGTGGGAGGGATCATCGATAGGTCATGGTAACATGCCCAGCGCCGAACTCCCTGGTCCCTGGGTACTGACGACGCGTCGGTGGTGCGCAGCAAGCAAGCCAGGACACGTGTGTTCAGCAATAGGAACAGATAGTAACACGCCGGGGTGTGTGGGCCGAGCGGTAGGCGCTGCTGCTACTGTCAGCTACGGCGCGCCTGTCGCCGCAGCCGCCGTGGCAGCTGTAGCCCGCCACTGCGCGCGTCCCACCGCACCACCCCATAGCGACCGCCGCCCCTTTCCCGCGCCGCAGCCGCTGCTGGTTTTCGTCCCTGCGGCCCTTGCCGCCCTCCCAGCCCCAGCGCAGCCACGCCCTGCCGCGCCACCTCGCTGCTCCCGCCATCCCGCGGCCCCCATCCCACCTCGCTGCTCCCGCCATCCCGCGGCCCCCACCCCACGCGGCCGCACCGCAAAGCGCGCGTTGCTCTCCGTGTACTCGTGTGCGCAGTAGACGCGCGTGGCGTCCGGCAGCGGCAGCAGCTTTGACAGCGAGGCCCACATGGTCTGGGGGCTGCCCTCAAACAGCCGGCCGCAGCCCAGCGCAAACAGTGTGTCACCTGAGGCCAGGGGGGCAGAGCGGGTGCGGCTGGAGCGCGGTGCGTGCGGTGCGGTGCGGTGCGGTGAGGGTCCCAGAGGGCGCCAGAGCGCAAGGGCACCGCCGCAGCTCCAGCACACCCGTCCTACGGTATCTTAGTATACAGTGCCGATATAGCTTATTGTAAAGGTCGCCGACGTATCCATGGAGTCCATGTAACATACGAGGGCTGCGCCAGCACCGTGCCCCAGCAACACGTCGGCCACACGCTGGGCGGCGCCGCCTACACCCCACCCCAGCCAGCGCGCGCGCGGGCCGCACCTGGGAACAGCGCCTCCGCCGCGGGCGCCCAGAACGTGATGTGGCCCCGCGTGTGGCCGGGCGTGTCAAACACATGGAGCTCCACCGCCCCCAGCTTCCAGCTGTCGCCGTCGCCCACCTGCACGGGTGCGGGGGCGTTGGCGGCAGGATGCGCCCAGCGTCGCGGGGTGACGGGGGGCGAGCGGGGGACAGGCGGTGCAGTGCGCGACCGGGCCGGTCCGCGGCCCCCGCCTTGTCGCCCTCAGGCCCTCAGGCCCGCGGCCCTGCTACAGCACCACAGGCCAGGTGCCCCTCCTCAGCCCCTCCTCGCCTCCGCCCGCCCTCGCCCCCGCCCTCGCCCCCACCCTCGCACCCCCCCGAGCCCCGCCCTCGCCCCCTCCTCAACCCCGCCTGCAGCTCGGTGCCGCGCTACCCCACTGTGTAAAAGCCCCGCCCCAGCTCCTCTGCTTGCTGCCCACTCTCTCTCCCTCCCTCCCTCCCTCCCTCGCTCGCCCCCGCACCTGCACGTCGATGCCGGGGATGCGCGCGGCGTCCGCCCGCGGCCCCACGACGGTGAGCCCCGGGAAGCGGCGCTTGAGGGCCAGGTTGGCGCCCGTGTGGTCGCCGTGGTGGTGCGTGTTGAGCACGGCGGCCAGCGTCCAGCCCCTGGCTTGCGGGCGGGGGGTGTACCGAGGGAATAGCGAACCGGTCAACCAGTACTGAGCCAGAAGCCCTTACTGGGCCCAGCGCTGCAACCGCCCGCCCCACCCCGCCTGTCGCCCCGGCGCGCGGGCTTGCGGCGTCGTTGCAGTGGGCGCTGGGCAGCGACCGCTGCTCGCTGCGCACTGGGCACCCCCCCGTCAAAGACCCCGCGAGCGGCGACCCCACCGACCACGCCCACCAAGGGCCGGGCACCCCTTTCCCCCAGCCAGGGGCCGCACGCACCGTGCGCTCAGCGCCTCGACCACGGGCGCCTCCTCGGCCGGGTCCACCACGGCGGTGGCGCCGCTGCCCGGCTCGTGCAGCAGCCACACGTAGTTATCCTGCCTGGGGCGGGAGGGGACAGGGGAGGGGGCGGGTCGTCCGAGAAGCGGTTTCAAGGAGGGGAGCAGCGTGGGGCAGCGGCGAGCGTGACGCAGGGAGCGCGGCGCCCGGGCGGCGTTCCTGGGAGGTGGAGCCGGGGCTGGAGGGAGAGGCGTGGGCGGGTGTAGCGGCCGATCGCGGGGAAGAGACGGAGCGAGGGGTTGGGACGATGGGTTTATGGGTTTATGGGTTGATGGGGTAATGGGGATGCAGCAGGTTGCGTGTTGATGGGCATGGGGTGGGGCTGGCTGGGGTAGGGCGGCGGCGAGGAGGCGGGGCGGAAGGGGCAGGAACGGCGGGCAAGGCAGGCGCCGGGGCAGCACACAGGCGGGGTCTAGGGGGCGCTGACGCGGCCCGGGGCTGGGCGCAGCGGCGGGTGAGCGCCGGGCTCTGGATGCAGTGCGGGTTCTTAGAAGGCGGTGTGCCGGTGGTGGCAGCCGCGAGGCGCGTGCCGTAGTCGGGCCGCCGAGCGGCGGGACCACGGCGCACGTGGGCCGCTGCGGCGGCGAGCCAGGCGCAGGTGCGGTCTCACAGGCAGGGCACGCGCACGACCTCCATGACGCCGCTGGCCGTAGCAGCTGGAGCGGCCGCGGCGGGAGAGGGCTGCAGGCGGGCAGCTCGGGCGGTGGAGGCGGAGGCGAAGGCGCGGTGCAGGCTGCGGGGAGGGTGTAAACGGCGCGGGATGGTGTGAGCATGCGCGTTCAACGGTGGAGTGGGGTGTCTTGACTTAACGAGTTTTCCGTGTGCAGGGTCTGAGCTGTGGCAGCAGGAGCAGTGTGCCGCTGTGGCCAACAGCAGCATGGATGCCACCCATCTCTCAACCCGCACGCACCGAGAGCTCGTGCGCTGGCCCGACCAAAGCGACTGCAGGTGTTGGGCACCTGTGCGGTTGGCAAGGCAATGCAAAATTCTGCAGCGCAGCGACGTCACGGCTGGGGCACAATCGCAAGGTGCGCACCTCCGCGTAGCATTGGGTGGTTCACGTTCGTATTCAGGCAGCAATGATGGCAGGCAGCGTTGCTTCCGCGCATAAGGTGCAGCGATAATACACGCACACGCTCGCTGCCAACCCCGACGTCCCGGCCCTTCCCGACCCGACGTCCTTCACGCCAGCAGGCTCTTTCATTTTGGACCATGAAGCCATACATGGTCATAGTGATTGTTGGACCCGTCCAGTCACCAGGAGGGTCACATAGACTCTCCTTGATCAGGCAGATTCGGGCCGGCCACCGCCCGTACCAGTACGGTGGCAAGACTCTATCTGCTCCTTGGCGACAGCGGCTCGTGCGGCTCATGAGGTGCGGAGTGCAGCCAGGAGCGCGCGGCCGTGTCCTGGCTCCCACAGAGGCGCCCAACCACACCCAACGTCACGCCGATGTCACGCTGGCGCCGGGGCTGATCCGCGGCCAAACGGCAAACGCTGACCACTGGCCCCACCAGCCAGGCACACTTCGCGCCCCTGTCGCGAGGCCCGACGCGCCCGGCCCGAGAGCGTGCAGCACAGGGGCTCCTCTCTCTGCATGAGTGGCGTAAAGCAGGCTGGAGTGCGGGAAGATCCTCCCCGCATAGGCCGAGCTGGACGACACGAGAAAGCGCACGGCGCGGCGAGTCGCCCGTGTACCAACGTGACGTTCGTTACAAACCGGAGCCGCGCGCCACACAGGCAGTAGTTCGTCGCGGCCGTGCGGTGGCGCAACACGCAACCTCCTTCCCGGTGCTGGGCCCCTCCGTCCCCACCCACCCGCGTCTCCCAACAGTGCCGGCGCCATGCGGGCAGCCCCCGATGCGCGCCCGTTACGTGACCGCAATCCAATCACAATCTCGCATGCACAACTGTCGCCTCACGCTAACTGTCAACCGTGCTCGTGGTTGCTCACGTCGCGCGCCAGCTGCACACACTCGCAATATGTAGTCAGTCAAGAAGCGCCGTGCGATAGTGGGGTCGCGGGGTCAGCCCCCAGAGCCACCGAGGGGCGGCCCTCCGTTCGTCCGCAGGGGCGGGGCAAACATGATGAACGCGCGCCCAGCCGTTCACTCCGACGCTCCTTCCGAGGACAGTGCCGGTCAGACGAGTGCTTCCAATGCGCACACCACGCGCGGGGCCAACGCCAAGGGCCCTCGACTGTGAACTAGATATGGGCACACACGATAGGCATGTCTCGTTCGGCCCCAGCTCCCGCAACCGTCACCGGGCCGCGCCGCTGCCACGTGGGGCAGCCTGCGCACGGCCTTCAGATCTGTGCAGCAGGCCCGGTACGACATGCGGACACGCACGCACGGACGCACTCAAGTCGTACGCAGGCTGGCTCTCAGTGACGATCGCACGCAGCCACCAACAAACAGCACAACAACAACACCATTCACAGTCACTCAAGGCACTACGCGCCAAAAGGGATGCAGGGCCGCCGCGGGGGCATGCGCCCGGATCTGGGTCGGGCGATGCAGCGCCGGCGGCGGCACCTCGGGGTCCGGGCGCCCGCCGCCGCAGCGGGCCGCTGTTCCAACGTGGCCCTGGCCCGCGAGCGGCGGCGGCGTCGGAACTCCGGCCCCTTCCGTGGAATGCATTTCACAGTGTGAGAGAAGACCGCACCTCGGGCCCTAGGAACGCCCCGGCACCCAACCAGGAGTCCTCAGATTGGGCGGAAAGTTCTAACCAACACAGACGCGCCGCACCCCTCGCGCGCGGGGTGGCTTGGGCCGCAGGGGGCCGCTGGCCCCACGGCGATGCTACACCACCCGTGGCGGTCTTCACCCGCGCAGACATACGCGCGCGCATGCGGCACCCCTTCTCCGACACCAACAACAGCAGATGGCGCCCCGCGCAAGCAGCGCGGAGGCCGCCACGCGGCAACGCCACGCAAGGTGCGAACCCAAAAGCCCCACCTTCCAAACTCCGCAAGCACGGCCGCGGCCGCCGCCGGCCCAGGCCCCAAGGGGCGCCGGGCCCTAGCATCAAACGAGCGGGGCCTGCGAGCGCCCGCCTCGCCGGGTGCATGTGGCCACCGCGGAAGTGCACTGCCACCGGCCAGACTCCTTTGCAGGGCGGGGCCGGCAAAGCACCTTGCCCGACCGCCGGCCACTACACCACATGGTGACACAGGTAAGCCGGGACCCAGGGCGCCGCGCACGCAGCGACGCGGCGGCCCCTCGCTCTCCCGAGTGTGTCCCTTTACTTCTCGCAAGAAAAAGCGTCCGCACAGCGATGCTTCCGCGTCCGGCGGCGTTCATGCCGCCGGCGCACCCAACACCAAAGGAATCAAAAGCGCGGCCGTAAAGATGGCGCGCGCACCGGGGCGGCCGCGGCCAAAGGCCGGCAGCCAGCCCAAGCGGCGAGCGCCGATGCCGCGTCGCCTCTGCTCAACCTCCAGCTCCCATGCCCCGCCCCGGCAGCCAACACCGCAGAACTCGGGCACAGCGCGCCACCGCAGGCGGGAGGGGCGGCCCCTCGTCATCCGCATGCGGGCAAGCGCGCAAGGGCCGCCGAGACAGATGAATGGTCGCAGGGGTGGGGGGGATGAATGAGGCCCGGGCGCGCTCGCGCCTCGGGTCGTTGCTGCCGCGCGTCCCCACTCCTATGCCTCGGCCGCACCGACGCGGCCGCAATCTTCCAAGTGCGCCGGCTGGGCCGCATCGGCAGCCGCCGGCCGTGGGTGCGCAGGTGACGCGTGAGGCGGGCCGGCTCCGGCGCCCCAGCGTCGCTCGGAATGACTGTGCCGAGCGCTTGGCCGCGACCGCGCGGCCGCTCCGAGCGCCGGCAGCGACCCCTGCTATCCGACTCCAAAACACGCGCGTGTGGCGACCACGCGATACACCCTGGGCAGTACACCGGTACACATGAACACACACACACACACACACACACACGCGGTACATCGGGTACCGGCGAGGTGCACCGCCCGCCGGCCGCAGCGCCGCATCGTCACGCCGCATGCGCGCGCACGCGGGGCGGCGGCCGCCGGCGGCGCAGAGAGGGCGGCTGCTGCTGCGGCGGCGGCGCGCTGCGGAGCGGCCTCGCTCAGGCCCCCACGGACAGACGGACGCGACGAGCGCTCGCTCACACGCGGCTTCCCTGCGCCCCTGCCGACACCGCGCGCGCCGCCCATGTGCGGGGGGAGGGCGCCACATGGCCGGCAGGAGCCAAAAATGCACGCCCGTCGCGCGCCGCCCCAATCTCCGCAGTACCGGAAACAGACACACGCAGCGAGTCAAGCGTTGACGGATAAAGTGAACTCCTCGGCTTCGAGCGCCCAATACACTACTAGGTAACCACGCCACTTATCAACAACGCGCCACGGCCACAGCGTATTGACACACGCACGCACGTACATCCAGCGCGCCGCCAGTCCTCCCCTCCTCTCCTTCTTCCCACCCTCCGTCTCCATCTTATTCTCCACACTGACAGCCTCACGCCCGCCCCGCCTCCGCGACTGGCTGCGGCGTTGAGGCCGATTCCAGCAGCCCCGGCTGCATCGACAGCTGCAGGTGCACGTCCGACACATGCGAGTGCGCCGGCGACGACTCGGGCCGAGCCAGGTTAGGCGCCTGGCCCGAGGCTCCACCACCCGGGCCTGACGACGCCGCCATCTGCGTCGCCGTCGACGGCAGCCGGAAGCTCGCGGCGCCGCCAAGCGGCGACCGGACCGCGCCGCCGCAATAGCCGCCGGCGCCGCAGCGCCGCATGCGCGGGTACGGCGCCGGCCCCGCGGCGCTGCCGGCGGGCGACGGCGGCGTGGCCGGCGAACCGTTCGCGGTCCGGCCCGGCGTCGACGGCCCCGCCATCGCGCTCAGCCGCGTGGCGGCGCTCGTCCGCAGGCCGCCGGCGGCGGCGCCGTTGCACGGCCCGCTGCCGCCGCCGGGGCCCGAGGTCAGGCCGCTGGCGCCGGCGGCCGCTGGCATGTACATGGGCATGCTGCGGCTCGCGTGGCTCAGCTTGCAGCCGCCGCTGCCGGGCGAGCCGCAGGCGCTGCCGCCGAGGCCCGTCTCCATGGACAGCGCGCTGCTGTGACGCTGGCGCAGCGGCTCGGAGGCGGAGCGGATGTGGCGCACCATGCGGCCCAGCAGGCGGGCCGCCACCTCAAAGGTGGGCCGCTCCGTGGGGTTGGGCTCGGTGCAGGCGATGCCCAGGCTGCGCAGCGGCGCGTACACCGAGCCGTCGCTGGGCCAGGTGAGCTGCAGGGTGCCGGTCACGAGGCCCATGAGCACCTGCGCAACAGGGAGGCAACGGCACCGGTGGAGGTCGTGGACGGGTGGGGGGCAGTTGGGGTGGTTTCACGAGGCGGTGGCTGGCCGTGCAGCGCTGCGAAAGGGCCGCGGCGAGCGGGGTTGCGGCCGGGCTGCCGGCGGGCCGCTGTGAGGCGGCGCACCTGGGGCGTGGTGAGCCCGAGGTAGGGCCGCACCCCGGCCGACATCTCCCACAGCATGACGCCGAAGGAGTAGATGTCGCTGGCCTTGCACACGCTGCCCTTGGCCGCCTCGGGCGCCAGGTACGCCAGCGCTCCTGCGGGAGACAAAGGGCGGGGAGCAGGCAGCCCGTCAGCACCACAAAACACACCCCTTCCCCCGGCCTCCTTCCTCACCAGCCCCGCGCCTTCCCCATGCCGCCTAGCCCAGCCCCAGCTCTCAGCCTCCAGCCCCCAGCCCACGCTGCCGCTGCCGCTCACCCCACTGGTCGGACGTGAGCGCCGTGGTCTCGCCGGGGCAGGTCCGTGCCAGGCCCAGGTCGGCGATCTTGGCGCTGTAGCCGCGGGGGTCGGTCACGGCCACGCCGCCGCCGTGGCCGCCCCCCAGCGGCGCGTACTGGCAGGGCGCACCCTTGAGCAGCACGTTGGTGGGCTTGAGGTCGCCGTGCAGGATGTCCAGGCCGTGCAGGTGTGCCATACCCTGGGGGGGGGCGAGGGCGGGGCGAGGATGGGGCGAGGGGAAGGGGGGCGAGCGGGAGGAGGGCGTGCGGGGAGGGCAGCGCTGCCGCGGTGAGGGGGGAGTCCTGCCGCGGCTGGTGCAGCAGAGGCGGCCGGTGGCAAGCGCCCACCTGCGCCAGCTCCTGCGCCGTGAGCAACAGCGCCAGCAACTTCTGCCGGTGGTCGGGCGTGCGCCGCGCGCTGTACTCTCCGCGCACAATGGCGGCGTGCAGCGTGCCTGCGCAAACAACCACACGGGAGGGAGCTCAGGACTCTGCCACGGGCAACGACGGGCCGACGGACCTGGGTCGTACGTCGCTTAACCCCAACCGGCCATGGCCTTGAAAGCGCGCGGGCCGCGCCGCCACCCGCCCGCCCACCGACCCGTGGTACACACGCACCTGCATCCATATACTCCATAACTACCACCGTGCAGTGGCGGCCCGTGTCCGCCTGCAGGTCCGTGAGCGCCTGCAGCAGGCTGATGCCCTCGCCGCCCTCGCCGTCGCCCGGCGCCGCGCCGCCGTCGGCGCCGCTGCCTCGCTCGCCGTCGGCGCCCGCCAGGCCGCCGCGGCCCGTGCCCAGGCCGCCGGCGCCCAGGTCCACCGAGCCGGCGGCCATGCCCGACGCGGCCAGGCCGGCGAGCGCCTCCTCCTCCTCGGCAAAGAGCGCCTCCACGCGCTGTTGCTCGCGCGCAGCGCGCTCGGCCACCTCGGCCTCGAGCGCGGCCTCGGAGGCCTCCATCATGTCCTCCGCGTCCTCGGGCAGGCACGGCGTGTTGCTCTGGCCCAACTGCCGGCTGGGCGGCCAGTCAGACAGCTGGCCCGCCGAGTGCAGGCTCTGCGAGAGCGAAGAGCGCGGCTGGCTGGCGCCCGACGGCGCGCCGCTGGCGGCAACCAGCGCAGCCGCCGCGGCCGAGGCCTGGTGGCACAGCGGCCGCAGCGGCGCGGAGCCGTTGTGCTGCGTGAGGTTCAGGCTGCGCGAGCGCATGTCGAGGGGGGTGGCTGAGCTGGCACCGCTGGGGAGCACGCAGGCGGCGCACTGCGGCGCCGAGGGCAGCTTGCTGGCGGGAAGACAGGGGGTCGGCTGGCTGACGCAGCCGGAGGCCGAGCCGGGCTCGGAGCCCTGCGGCCGCAGAAGCGAGCCCCCCGCGCTGCGGCCCATGGAGGCAGACTGCAGAAGCGTCTGGTGGCGCTGGCAGCGCGCGCGGATGCCAGCCCAAAGCTCAGGCGTGAGCTGCGCGATGGCTGTCGCAAAGCACTGGACGACGCACGGGTGCGACAGCACCCTCGTGAGCACGGCCTCGGTGAAGCAGCGCTGCAAATGGATTGAGTCGTCAGTGTTGCCGAGCATGAACTGCGGGCGTGAAACGACAACGAATCGAGGGTTACGTTGCGTTGAGGTGACCACGGCACGTCCGACAGCGAGAGGATGCCAACTGACGCTTCACAGTGCCCGCGTTCGTTCGCTGATGCTTGAGATACGCCCCCGCAGCGAACAACAACCAGGAGACGGCCGGTATGGTTCAAAAAATGGCGACATTCGCACAGGAACGGTACGCATTTCGCCCTGAGACTGACCTTGACAGCGACCCGGGCGCCGTGCCAGGAGGCCGAGTAGACGACGCCGTTGCTGCCCTGTAGGAATTAGCACGTCGGGTGTTAGGGGACGTGTCTTTACACCCGGTTTCGTCGTCACACTGTCGGCGATCCTGGGACAAGCGAACTTACCTCTCCGAGGTATGCAAGCTGCTCGAGCGCTCCGCAAAGCTCGCTGAACTCGACTTTGGGCTTCGCTTGAGCCTCGTCGTCTCGCTCCGAGCTGCCCTCCTCCCCGTGTCTTTCATCACTTCCGGGAAGAAAGTAGCACAAAGGGTTCAGGCTGGTAGGCGTTGTGGAAAGGACGCTCGCGACGGTGTCCTCCGACAAGCGGCACTTGGACTTGGCTGCGCCGTGCGCGGCCGACGGCCGTAGCGCCGCGGCCTCATCTCCGACTCCTAGGGAAGTAGAATGGCGCACGGGGCCGAGCGAGCTGCATGTCGCCGCTTTGCTGGGCGCCGAGCCGACCTTGCCAGATGTTTCCGCGCCGCAGCAGCCCCGCTCCGAGGCAGCTGGCTGTTCGGAAACTGCTGGTCTGAAGCAGCAGAGAAATGTCATAATGCGGACAGCGGCATCAAGACAAGAGGCGTTCGGCTTAAGGTGTTGGGTACGTCTGCGAGATGTTACGTAGTTGCAGCGTAGTGTTGTGTATCCTTTGTGTAAGTAGCGTGGGCGTAAGCAGTCGGAAACGGGGTCAGTCCCCAGCAGTATCTGATACGTGGGACGAGAGACTTGAGGAAGATATGGCCCGCGACCGACGCGTCTACGCCCCTGCCTCTTAGTGCCACATGTAGGGCGGCTCACACGCTGCTACCCTTGAGTGACGGCGAGCCGGCAGCGTTAGCGGAGCATGGACTCCATCCCACGTCACTAGTCTCGTCCCAGTCTCGTCCCACTTACTGCCTTGACCTCCTGCGCTGTCGTTCCCAGGTTGGTCGACAGCGGCTTGCCCGCTGAGTGAGGTCGTAGTGTCGGCCACTGGCCCCCATCGGATTCTGTGCCATAAGGGGTCAGACATTTTGGGCTGCCCGTCCGAACGTCGCAGCCGAGCGTCCGTAGCGTAAAACTGCACGATTAGAACCGTGTCGCGTCGTCGGCGGGGGCGTTTTGCCATAATTTGGCGGTGAGGGGACGTTACGTCTCCCGAAGTGCGTTCTGTGCAACCGAATTCGCCTCCCGGCCACCACCGCTCGCCGTCACCCCCTGACGCACTGATCAGGGCAATGGATAGTTGATGCGGTGCCAGTGCAGTGGAAACGGCAACCGAGTTCCAATTCTGGTAATGCCGAACCCCCAACTTCACACTCCGCATACCAGTGCCATCGGCGTAGTCCAGATGCGGAGTTCCGTGCACCTCAGTTGGCCTCCGCGGCTAGCGCGGGGGCGCCTCGATTGCGTTTCGGGTGCGTGCTTAACCCTGCTTCATCTGGGCTGTCGCGCGCCCCCCAGCCTCCCCTCATCTAGTAGAGCGAACGACAGGTGTTCCAAGCATGCGCTGCCACCTGTGCTTTGCAAGCACTCACATGGCCCTTCACGGGCGCCAGCAGCATGGCTCGAGTCGCTGCACTGCACACGCAGCCACCTGTACACATGATGGCACAGCCCTGGGCGCGCCAAGGGCGACGTTAGGCGACGTCGCACCCTCCTGGTCGCACTGACTTGCCTCTGCGCCGTAACTACTCGAGCCCGCGCCAGTCCGCCTTGTCGAGCGTCAGTCACGACTTGAGGAGGAGCAGTGGGGCTGGGGCCATCGGCTGGGGCCCCGTGCCCTGACCCCGGCACAGGGCCGTCATGGGCCGTTGGGGTCCTCGGCTCCTCGCTGTGCCACGTAGGAGGCTGCACTGCCCTGCAGGCCTCCTGGCATTGGCTGACGACGCAGGGCGACAGGGGCCCTTGCGGTTCGTAGAGATCCCGTGGTGGTTGCACACAACCGGCGCGGCAATTACCACCAGCCGGCAGACCCTCGCCGAAGCTCGGCTCCCCGGTGCCCGCCAGCACACGCCTGCGGGCCTGCCGTCTCGGTCAGTCGGCGGGGGCGTTTTGCGCTTGTCCGGCGGCGAGGGGATGTTACGCCTCCCGCAGTGCGTCCTATACAATCGAAGTCGCCTCCCGGCTACCACTGCTTGTCGTCACCCCCTGACGCATTGCCCAGAGCAGTGGGCAGTTGACGCGCTCCAGTAGCGACTTCATAGCGATTGCTATGTTACACACGACCGGCGGGTCAACGGCGGCAGCACGACGAGCTGCCTGACCGCGCCTGCCTGCCTGCCTGCCGGCCCCCACCAAGCAAGCAACCTCCGCAGCGGCCCTTTTCAGGGCGGCCAGGGAGCGAGTCTAGCTCTGCCTGGCCCCCCGGGGGTCTGCCAAAGAAAGCAAAAGCACGCGAAGGCAGCACGGTATCGCCCCGACAGGTCTCCTGCCCTGCCCCAGCCTGCCCCACCAAGGCCGCGCTGCGGGGCCCTGAGCGCCACCCCAGCCGCACCAAGCCCCTGGCAGCGCCCCTCTGCCTGCCCTCATGCAGTGCCGCACCGGCGCAGCCACAGCCACACCGCAACCACAGCCTCACCGCGCCCGGGGCTCACGATGCGCCCGTGCCCTCCTCTGCCGCCGGGGCGGCGCCGCCCTGCGCCTCCTCACGCCCCCTGCCCCCCCGCCGCCCCTGCGCCGCGGCCCCCGCCGGCGCGCCCTCGCCGCCCTTGGCCGGCCCTTGTCGCCGCCCCCTGCGCCTGCGCCCGCCGCCGCCCTCCTCGCCTGCGTCCCCGCCCTCGGCGCCCTCGGCTGCCGCGGCCGCGGCCGCGCCCGGCTCCGGCACCGGCCCCGCAACTCCCTCCAGGCTGATGCCCGCGACCTGCGGGTTGCGCGGTGGTGGGGAGAGGAGTTACAGACGGATAAGGAACACGCAACAGCAGTAGAAGGACAACGCGAAGGAAGCGCCTGGACGCAGAGATCGGAACCATCGCAATGGGATCCGGGCCCGCGCCGCGACAATGCGTGGCTGAGCCGGCATGCTGTGCCGCCCCCGGCCAGGGTCAGGGCCCTCGCGCTCGCGCTCGCGCGTTGGGTCCGGGGCCTGTAGCACGTGTGCCGGCAACCAGAAAGGCCACCGACGTGCAGGCCGCTGTCGTCGCAACCTCGGGCGGCCGAGGCCGCGCCCTTACCTCCATCGCGTCGCGCACCCAGCCCGGCACGTCGCCCTGCGGGTGCCCCGGCAGGGCCGGGGCGGGGGTGGGGTTGGCGCCAAGGTTACAGACGTACCGTGCCGAGGGCAATGCGTACTAACCGGTTGGGGAGGGGAGACAACGCGCTCGGGCAAGGGGCTGCGGAGGCTGCGGACGGGTTTCGCCGACGTGGCGCGGGCGACGGACAGCTGCAAGCCAAGGGCCGGAGAGCGCCGCGGCCTGTGGGCGCGAGGTACCGGCCCCGCTGCCCGCTGCGCCCCACTGCGGACCACCTCGCCGCAGCTGCTGGCTGTGCGCCCGAGCGGGGCCCCAGCACCGCCCGGCAACCGCCCACCTCGCCACCACGGCTACACCGCAGCTCGCGGCTCCAGTGCGCTGCGGTGTGTGCTCGGCGCGGGCCGGCACGCAACCACCGTGGCGGCGTGCCACGCCACGCCACACGACCAGGCTTGCAGGCACCGCAGGCTTGTTCTAGGGCCGCCCAAAGCAGCCACGCGCCGCCCCTCACCCTGCGGGTCTACCGGTACAGCGCTTGTAGCAGGCCGGCGCTCACCTTGGGGAACATGTGTTTGAGGTAGTCGCGCACCCAGTCGGGGAAGCGCTGCTCCTGCGAGGGTGGCGGAGCCCGGGCCGGGCAGCCGGGTGGGCAGGGGCGGGGCGATGTGGCCCCAAGCCCCAATAGACATGCCGCGCCGTGTCGTGGCCCCTGCACTGCACTGCACTGCCCTGCCCTGCCCTGCACTGCACTGCGCTGCCTCCCCAGCGGCGCTGCTGCGGGCGCTCGTTGGCTGCGCACCTCGATGGCCGCCCGCATGACCTTGGTCAGCGCCTGCGCGTGGGGAGGACAGGGCGGGGCCGGGCGAGCCGAGGGGACGGACAGCATGGGGGGAAGCGGGGCGCCAGGACGCGGGCGCTGCGGCGCACCGCCAGGGAGGCGTGCGCCCCCCACCCGCCCGTATCTTCTGTTGCTGGGCTGTGCAGCGCGGGCGCGGTTGCGGGTGCCGGAGAGGGGCCCGGGCTGGGCGCCGCGTGCGCCGGCAGGCTGGTCTGCCCGCGCTGCCGGGAACGCCGCACGGCGCCTACGGCCCCACTGCTTCAGGGGCCGCCCCGGGGTGCTGACAGCATCGACAGACACGCACAAGGCGCGCGCCCTGCTGCGCCCTGCTGCAGCACCGGCACCGCCCTGTGCTGTCCCCGCCTGCCTGCGTGTAGGCGATGTTGTGGTAGGTTACCAGGATGGCGGCCGAGGGGATGCCGCGCGCCACGGTGTTGTGCAGGTAGGCGCGGCTGTAGGAGCGGCACACCGCGCAGGCGCAGCCGGGGTCCAGCGGCCGGAAGTCGCGGGCGTAGACGGCGTTCTTGAGCTTGAGCACGCCCTGGCGGGAGGGGAGGGGGAAAGGAGGAAGGGCGTGCGGTGTAGGGATGGTGAGCGCGCTGGCTCAAGACCCGCTGGGCTAAGGGGACAGGAAATGGCGGCACGGGGTTTCCTGGTGGCCGCCTTGGTTGCTCATGGCTGGAGGGGGAAGGGGAAGGGGTGCGGGAGGAGGAGCGCTAGGGCCAATGCGGTTGCAATAATGGAAACGTATGCAGAGGGGAGGTTGCGTGCGTTACAAGCTGGGGCGCGGCGCACGCCGCGTGGTGGGGGGTGGACGGCAACACGGGGCCCAACCCAAGCCCCCTTCCCCCCGCCTCTGCCCCCTGCGCGCCACCCACCTCGGGCACCAGTGCCACCCCGAATCTGGCGGTGCGGGTGGGGTACACGCTGTCGTACATGTCGGCCCCCAGCGCGGAGCACACCACGATGTCCAGCGGGTAGCCTGGGGCGGGGGGGGGCGCGGAGCGGAGAGCGGAGCGAATGTGAGGGGGGTTGAGGGGGAGTGAGGGGGAGGGCGCACGTGACGGCAGGGCCGTGCAGGGGCCCGCGCTGCCTTCACAGCTGGGGCCTCACATTGCCGAGCAGAGGGAACACGTCCCAGCCCCGCCCCGGACCGCGCCCCTGGCGCACCATCCCTGCCCGGCCCCTCCACGCCCCGTTGCCCTGTCGCCTGCGAAATCCCATCGCCATCTGCCCCCGGGCCAGCCTCGCCGCACCGATGCCCATGACGTATCGCGGCTTGCCCTGCGGCAGGCCGCTGTCGGGGTGGGTGCACTGAGCCACCACGCGCCAGAAGTCGTCCTTGGACTCGCCCCCCGCCAGGCCGCCGATGGCGTAGCCGGGCAGGTCACGCTCCACAAGTTGCTGCGGACACGGGAGGGGCGTGTGCGGTCGTGGGGTGCATGCTGCAAGGAGGCGAGGTGCGGGAGGCGAGGTGCGGGAGGGGAGGTGCGGGAGGCGAGGTGCAGGAGGACGGTATGTGAGGGATGTAGCGGTATAAGGGAAAGGCGTAGCTGCACCAGTTTGCAGCGATGGGCAAAGACGAGGCTTGAGGCCGAAGGTGCTGTGTGTTGTGTTGGCGGTGTGCGGTCCGCGGCGCGGGCCGGGCGGCAGCGCTGCGGGCGGCCGGCGGCAATGGTGGCGCGCCGGCCCCGGGTGTGATGCGCATAGGCGTATACTGAGCTGCCCATTGGACTTGTGGGGCAGGCCAGTAAGTTATCCTTGCGGAGTTGAGGGCTGCTGGGTTTGCAGGGCGCGAGACGGAACGAAGGTCAGGAGAATATGCAGACGCGTGCGAGTCACAGGCGTGGGTGCGTGGTTGCGTGTGTGGTTGCGTGAGGGGGTTATGGGTGTGGGGCCGGCGGACGGCCGCACCGCAGCAGCGACGCTGCGGGCGGCACAGCTACTCCGCAAATGCCCCGGGTGTGATGTCGCATAGGTGTATACTGAGCTGCCCATTGGACTTATGGGGCAGGCCAGTAAGTTATCCTTGCGGTACATTGCGCGGCATGGCCCCTGCGGTCGAGCACGAGCAGCGGACGGGCAGCAGCTTCGTAGCGTGACGACATCGCATGGGTGTACGCCCCTGCTGGGCAGTTGGGTATCTGGTGCCCCTCCCCAAACCCACAAGAAAGGGTCTGGGCAGGGGCTCGCAGCGGCGCGGTAACGCCTGCCGCCGCAGCGAACACCGCGCGACTGCACTCGGGGCCACGGGGCTGGAGGGTGGGACAGGCCAGGTGCGAGGCTGCTTCTCCGCTCCTCCGCGGCACGGGGTGTGGGGGCGCGCTGTGCGCCGCCGGCCGCCGGCGCGTACAGCCCACCTCTCGCGGCCGATGCCCCACGAAACCCAACTAAGAGTCACAACACCCGCTTCAAACCAGACAAACAGGACTGCAAGCAGAGCTGCAGGTGCAGCTGGCCCCCGCTCATGTACTGCCGCCCTGCCGCACCTGCATGCTGAGCGCCCTCAGCCGCGGGTCCAGGCCGCCCTGCACGATGCCAAACAGGTTCTGCTCCGTGGGCCGCCCGTGCGCCGCGATGCAGCGGTCGATCCATCGCGTGGTGCGGTGCGTGGCCTCCTCGAAGCGAGCCGGGTCGCTGCAGAGGAGGGGGACGGCAGGGGGGAGAGGGGGCGGATGGGAGGGAGCAAGGTGCGGAGCAAGCGGCGGCGAGCGCCGAGAGGCGGCCCCTGGGGGTGCTGAGTCTCGCACCACAGCATCCCGCCAGGTGCTGTGACGATCAACAACAGCACCAGCATACCGGCATCGTCAGGATGCTGATACGCAATACGTGGCTAGACGTAGACATTGCCTCGATCCCATAACGTTCCAATGAACCACACACCGCATACACAGGCCCTATCAAGTTGAACACACAGCGCCGCCCCCCGCGCTGCTGGCGGGCTCCTGGCCCCCCCAACGCCCAACCGGCAGGTGCCAACAAGAAACGCATTGCAGTACTACTTCTACATGCGACCGGTATGCTGTACATGCTGCATCACATTGCCTGTCACATCATGGTGCAACCAGCCCGGCTCACGCGCTGCTGGCGGGCACCACGTCGTCCAGGGCCATGATTATGTCGGCGCCCAGGCGGTTCTGGATGCCGATCGATTCCTCGGGCGTCAGCAGCATGGCGCTGCCGTCCACGGGCGACTGGAAGGTCACGCCCTGGGGTGAGGGGGGTTGAACTGGATGAGGCGGTTTGGCGGTTGCGCCGGTGGGTACCGGCAGGTGGGTGCAGTTGGGTGCGGGCGGACCCCCGCCTGCCTGCTTGTGTGGGGCAGGTGCTCGCGGTGTGGCCTTG
This sequence comes from Chlamydomonas sphaeroides, assembly GCA_001662425.1. Classification (NCBI taxonomy): domain Eukaryota; kingdom Viridiplantae; phylum Chlorophyta; class Chlorophyceae; order Chlamydomonadales; family Chlamydomonadaceae; genus Chlamydomonas; species Chlamydomonas sphaeroides. Next base: position 16,318 of record BDDC01000892.1, on the reverse strand, counting down.
ACCGCTGCGCCCCCTCGTTCAGCGCCGCATGCAACCTAACGCGCCGCCCGCCTCCCGCCCCAAACCCAACACGCGCCGCACCTGCTCGGTGATCTCCGCCAGGTGCAGCAGCGACACCATCTGGAAGCCGCCGCTGTCGGTGAGCATGCCGCTGGGGCGGGTGGGGAGGAAGGGGGACATGGAGGAGGGAGGTGGGGAGGCCGGGAGGCGGGGAGGTGGGGAGGCCGGGAGGCGGGGAGGTGGGGACAGGCGCTGCGGAGGACGGCAGGGGGCCCGGGCATCTGCTGCAACCGCCACCGCTGCCTTCCCGGTAGCCGGTGCGGGCCCGGCCGCCACGACTGCTCTGTGCAAGGCGGACCCGTGCTGCCCGCTGCCGTCCCCTCTCCCCCGCTCCTTCCCCCCAAACCCGGCCCCACCGGCGCCAGTCTATGAAGCTGTGCAGGCCTCCAAGCGCCGCCACGGTGCCGCTGCCGGGCCGGTTCTCCAGGTGGTAGGTGTTGCCCAGGATGACGTGGCAGTCCAGGTCGGTCAGCTGCTGGGAGGTGAGGCCCTTGACGGAGCCTGTGGGGTGGAGGTGGGAAGGGGGGTGGAGCGAGGGAGGGAGAGCGGGCCGGCGTAGCCCCCCGGCGTGGGGGAGCAGGAATGAGCTCGCTGAACCCCTGTGCTTCCCCCCCCCGGCACTAGCCTTGCGTGCCAACGGGCATGAACATTGGCGTGTGCGCGGTGAAATGCGGTAGCGTCATGCGGCTGGACCGCGCGCGGCCCTGCTGCGCCACGACCTGCACTCGGGCCGGAGGGGGGGTAGGGGTGTGTGCGTGTGCGCGGGAGGTGAGATGAGACGGCGGGGTTTGGTGAATGAGGCGGGGCGAGCACGTAAGGTGGCGCATCGGGGGTGGTATTGGTTTGCCGTGCCGGGGGGTTTGCGCAAGTCGCCGCTCGCGAGCTCGTTGCGCGCTGGACTGACCTGGAACTTGAGGGCTGGGCTATCTGAGCTGGGCAGCGCGCGGCTCGCTGCATCGCTGCTCGCCATGACTCTGAGTCGGCGAGCCAGCATGTGCCGCGGGTACCAGTGTTCTTACTGTTGTGTTATCATGCTTTCGATTTAGTCGAGAAAAGTGATTACATGCGTCTTTGACGTTTGAGTCAGCTTTGTCGCCGCCAGCAGCACCTACATGCGAGCTCAGTTGGCGTTAGGGAAGAAGGTGCGGAAATTTGCTCATCAGGCAGCAAGTCAGTTTGCGCCATCATCGACCCGCAGGCATGTGGCACGTACCCTGGCTTTCGGGGCGACGGGGAGTTGGGGCCCAGTTGGGACGCCTGGGCAGCGCCCCACTTCTGCTTGCCCGACCTTCGCCATTGCGGGAGCCCTGATCTGATGCCTCCACAAGCTACACCTGGTTAAGCGGCGTCATGTTGTGCATCGTACACGTCTACGAGGCGTCTGGGAACCCCTGCATGGGCAGACGTCAGCCGTTGCCCGTTGCCAGTCCCCAGCTGGTATGCACTTCACCCGCCGGATTGGTAGCTGCTGTACACGTAGGCTTGCTAGATATTGGCCCCTCTCTTCTCCGCGCTGCTCGAGGACCATGGCGTCTGAGAATGGCGACAAGCCTGCGCCGGGCAGCGCTGATCAGGTGCGGTGCAAATTCGACAGTGTTCCAAGTGCAAATACATGCGATTGTAGCGCGCCGCCTGCGCCGGCGAATGCTTCCATTCATGAGGCAAGCTTCGTTAGGCTTCTACGCCCCGACGAAGCAAGCAACAAGTGCAGCACTCGTCGTTTGAAGTGCTGGCCGTGTGCGCAAGCGCTCGGCAGCGCGGACGAGCGGTCGCTCCTCAGGGCTCAGGGCTCAGGGCTTTGCCTGGCCGACCGAAGTCGTCCTCGCGACCTTGCCCCCCAGATGATTGCGTCTGGATGGTACACCGAGATGTCAACGATGTGGCCGGGGCAGGGCTTGTCGCTCAAGATAAAGGAGGTCCTGTACCGCGGCAAATCGGATTACCAGGCGAGTCACGGCGCCTCCCGCGCGCCCGCTGCCGCCGTCCCCGTCTTCAACAAAGCAGCACAGCGCGATCGGATGGTCGACGAAGCGACCCAATTCGCGGAAAACCGCCAACGCCTGTACCCCCGCTCGCCCACCCGCAAGCCCCGGCCCCGCCACGACCGCCAGCGCGCACATCTGCAACAAGCCGCAGGCCGATCGAACCTGCACCATCTTCAACGCCTCGCCCCGCACCTGCCTTGCACCACAGGACGTGTGCGTGTTTGAGTCGGAGTCCATGGGCACGGTGCTGCTGCTCGACGGTGGGTGCTGGGCAGCCCTTCACGCCTTGCTCCCCTGCGCCGCTCACCACCCCGGGCTGCCGCCACCACCCAACACACCACCACTACCACGTACCCTGAATGTATGAAGTACACAGCGTAGCAGCATCGCCAACACAGCGCCTTCCACAGCAGCGGGCGCCAGCTAGCTCGTGCGGCCCTGACACGCGCCCTGCTGCCGCGGCGGCCATGCGCCGTGGAGGCGCAAGGACGCCAGCGCTGCCCATCGTTCGTCGTCGGACTTCGCTGGGGGCGGCAGCGACAGCGCCGCGCCATGCAGCTTGGCAACGCAGCATGCTTTAAGCGGCTACCTGCTACTGCAGCAGCTGCTGCGGGGGCGGCGGGGGCTTGTAGGGGCGCACCTTGGCAGCAGGCGGGGTGCTGCCAGCACAGTGTCCGCACGCTGCCGCCGCCCCACCTGCACCTGGCCGCTGAGGCACGCGGCAGGTGTGGCCTGCTCGGCAGCGCCCGCACCTGCTCCGCAGCTCAGACCGGCCCGCGGCGCGCAGCGGAGGCGGACGGCGGCTGGTGGGGCCCCGCCGCCGAACCCGCTGGCAAATGGGGCCGTCCGGGCGGCTGTTTCTGTGCGCCCGCTGCGGTCTGGCAGCCCCGAAGCGCAGCAGGCTAGCACCCTGCAGTGGTTGAACCCGGCCAGGCTGCTTCAGCCGCCAAGCCGCGTGCTGCTACCCAACAGCTGCCGAGCGGCTAGCGGGCGCCGCTTGGGGTCCCAAGAGGCCAAGCAGCCCAGCGCCCAGCGCCGCCTGCAGCTGCGGCACTGCGCGCCTCCGTCGCAGGGCGCGGCGGCTGCAAGGGGGCAAGCCCACGCCGCGTGGCTGCGGCGCCAGCGGCGCCCAATGCTCCCAGGCGGCGGGGCCCGGCGTTGCGCGGGCTGCTAGGCGGCCCGTGCATGCGGAGGTGCCGCCATGCGCCTGGCTGCCTGCGACAGGCTGGCGGACTGGGACGCGGCGCAGCTCTCTGTGCAGGCCGCACAGCGGCAGAGCCCTAAACCCTAGCAGAACCCTAGAACGCTCCATATGCCCTGGCGCCTAACTAAGCCGGTGTCGCCCCGGGCCTATGAGCCACGGCTCCAGAGTACGCCCTGCCATCTTCCTTCCGCCCCGGGCCCCCGACTGCCCGTAGTTCCTCCCTCCCACGACATGCCTCCCGCCGGCGCCTGCTGCTGCACCCCCTTCCCTCCCCAGGCGTGATCCAGGTCACGGACCGTGACGAGTTCTCGTACCAGGAGATGATTGCGCACATCCCCGTGTGCAGCCTGGACGTGAGCCGCCTAGGGAAATGGAGGGCAGGGGGCTGGGGCAGGGGGCTGGGCCTGACAAGGGCGGGATGCCACAACACGTCACCTGGGGCCTTGGGTCGGAAGCGGCTGGTGGAATGAGGAGACGGGGAGCAGGGAGCGGCCGCGCCGGTGGGGGCGTAGCGGAGGGTGCCCAGGGGACGACTCAAGCAAGGGCGGGGGCGGCACGGCACAACCAACGCGAAGGCACAACGAACGCAGCCATTGTGCGGGAGCCATGCCGCTGCCCAACCGGCCCCTCCTCTCGGCCCGCCCCGCAGCGGCCCGCCAAGAAGGTCCTGGTGGTGGGCGGCGGCGACGGCGGCGTGCTGCGGGAGCTGGCGCGCTACCCCAGCATCGAGGAGATCCACATGGCGGAGATCGACAAGTGGGGCGGGCGCAGGGGCAGAGGGGTAGAGGAGGGGAAAGCAAGGTCTGCCGGCTGCAGGCCTGCAGTCAACACGTGTCTGGGGCGTACTGGTCCGACATCGTGTCCGGGCGCTGGTCGTGTCGGGCCTCCCTAGAAGCTGTCCCGACTAACGCGTTTGGCGCGAGGGCGACTGACCGCTGTGCCGTCCCGGCCACTCAGCCCCGCTGCTGTCCTTTCACCTTGCTCCCCACTTGCCCCTTCCCCACAGGATGGTGCCGGACGTCTCCAAGCAGTTCTTCCCCGAGGTGGGGCCGGGGCCGAGGGGCCGGGGCTCGTCTGCCGGTGCTTCCAGCCTCCGACCATGAACGCCGGGAACAATGCCTGAGGGCACTGGGGGGCCACGGGCTCGGTGAGGTCGGTGGTCGTGCCACCCGGCCTTACCCGGCACATGTCGCCGTACCCCGACCCCGCGCTCCCCGCCTCCCTCCCATGCACAACCGGCAGATGGCGGTGGGCTTCACCGACCCGCGGGTAACGCTGCACATCTGCGACGGCATCAAGTACGTGGAGGACAGCGAGCCCGACAGCTACGACCTCATCATCGTCGACTCCAGCGACCCGGTGGGCCCCGCCGAGGTGCTGTTTGAGAAGGTGCGCTGCGGCGGGCCGCCGGGTGCGGGGCGCGCTAGGTGGAGCCAGGCATAGAGCAGGGCAGGATTGAGCAGTTGCGGGGTGGAACAGCAGAGGCAGGAGGCGCGGGGCGGCCGAGGTGCTGTTCGAGAAGGGTCGTTGCGGGCCAGGGGAGGCGGGCGGCCCGGGGATGGAGGCAGGGGTGGAGGCCATGGGTGGCCGAGTTGTGGAGTCGCGATCCTCGTCTGGGTCAGAGGAGGGTGGAGGGGGCACACAGGGCAAGGGCACGCCCGCTCTCGCAGGCCTCCAGCTCATAACGCCGCGCTCGCCTCGGCCTCGTCCGTCCGAACTTTGCGCGCCCCCTGTCTCCTGCTTGCTCCGCGCCGCAGCCCTTTTTCGAGGCCCTGCACCGGGCGGTGCGGCCGGGCGGCATCGTGTGCACGCAGGTACGTGCAGGCGGGTGCAGGCGGGTGCAGGCGGGTGCAGGCGGGTGCAGGCGGGTGCTGGCCCTGCCGCCTGGGGTATCCCCCTGTCCGCTCTATGAGGCTGTGGGTCTGCAGGGTGCGGGGACGAAGCCGTGGCACACGGAGTGGCCTGTCGTGCGCACCTGCGGCACTAGCGCGGGACACGCCCCACGTGTGGCCAACCTGCCTGTTCTGCCCTCACCGCCCGCCCGCCCGCGCAGGCCGAGTCGCTGTGGCTGCACATCGACATCATCAAGGCGCTGGCGTCCATGTGCAAGGACGTGTTTGAGGGCGGCGCCGTGGCGTACGCCACCACCACCATCCCCACCTACCCCTCGGGACAGGTGCGGGAGGGCATGCAGCAGCGGGGCAGGCGCGCAGGCGCTGCTGCGCCCCCGGGACTGACTGCAGGCATGAACGACGCCCGGGGGCGTTAAGTGCCGGAGCCTGGGTTCACTGGATCCCCAACCGGCGCTGCCCCAACCTCCTCCGCAGATCGGCATGTTGGTGTGCTCCAAGGCGCGCAGCGAGCAGGGCGACGGCGACTGCGCGGGGGGGCCGTTGGACCCGCGGCAGCCGCGGCAGCCCGAGCCGGGGCCGCTGCCCAAGCTGGGGGTGGGCGAGCTGCGCTACTACAGCCACGAGGTGCACGCCGCGGCCTTCGCGCTGCCCGTGTTTGCCAAGAAGGCGCTCGCGGGCTGCCTCACCTTCCAGTAGGGGCGGCGGGGCGCGGGCGGGGATGGGTCCTGGGTTGGGCTTGGGCGAGGTGCTTGGGCAGGGCGGAATGTGGGTGGGGCGTGGGCGTGGGCGGGGGCTAGGCGAGGTGCGGGTTTGAGGGGTGCGTGGCGCATTGGGGGGCAAGGCAAGGGGGGTGTTGTCGGCGGCGCGGCGTGGGCCTAGAGGCTTGGGCGACAGAGCCCGCGGTTGCAGGGCAGCGGCGCCCGGAACGGGGCTGCGGCGCTCAGGCCATTCGGGGCGTTGCGGCCAGGCCGGGCTGGGATGGCAGTTGCCGGTTGAGGAACGGGTATGTGTTGACATGCCACGATTTTGGGGCCGAGGCGGGCCGCCGTACAGGCGGATGCCTGGGCCTGGCAGGCTTTCGAGCCGTGCCTCTTGTGGTGCGTGATTTGTAGGTAAGATAGACGGTTTCTGCTGTTGAGATTCCAGCGTCATGTCTGCTGTGCAGGCGAGGCAAGGCCGCGAGGTCGTGCCACGGGGCCTATGTCCCACATTATGGCCATCGACCTCATCTTCATTCCGCTACTTCTGTGTAAGGGTATGTCGGCTGGCAGGTGTGTGCGCTGGTGGCATTGGGGCAGCAGGGCAGGTGGCGGTAAGCAGGGCGACTTCCTGCTTGCGTCGGCTGCGATATCGGGCTCATGGTTGTTGCAGCCAAGCGCTTGCAACAAGGAGAATGACGCTGTTGAGATGGTTCTGGCTTTCCTCGCTGTCAGCGGCTGTCGTGCAGCTGTCCGTAACAGCAGCCGCAAGCCCGCAACCACCCCAAAACTGTCTCGTCTATACCGCTGTAGGCATACCTTATGCACTGATGGTATTCCGTTTGGACAGCGCAGCTGGGTAGCCCTTGATCGCGCGTCGCGAATGTCGGCCCGAGCCGCAACGCCCGAGGCGTCCACCGTGAGGACCATGGGTGACGTGCTGTCTTCTAAGGACCTCCTTCCCTTCATCGTTTAACACCTCCGTGCCTCCGCGGCGCCTGTCGCTTGGCTCCGACTCATCTCCAGCAGCGTCCGCGACAGCTTCGACGCGACTGCAGAGCACGGTGCCCATCTCGCTGCGCAGCTACAGCTTTGGCAGCCGCCAGCTCACCCTGTCACTGCACCTGGACCGCCACACCGATGAGCGCGGCGCGCTGCGGGCGGCGGCGCTGCAGGTACGTGCAGCATGTGCTGGCAGCTGCAGCTTGCACGCTTGCTCCCCGGTCCTCAACGTTGCGGCTCCCCGACCCACATCGACCCTGGCCGACCCACGTTGGTCCTCGCCGACCCACATAGGTCCCGGCCCACATCGACGCCCACCATCAGACCTAGCGTGATGCCCGCCTCCAACCCACTCCGCAAGCGCTGGCGGGTGCGGGCCGCGTCCTGCAGGGCCACTTTCCGCTGGACTCCCTAATGGTCAAGTACCGGCCACAAGGCCACCACAACCGCGGAGCCGCTGCTGCTCGTGCCTTGGACAGCGCCTGGACCGCAACAGAACATCAAAAAGAAGGGCAAGGCGGCGACCGCCGGGCCGGGTCGAGGCGGCGCGGGGGCGACATTGCAGGGGGTTGGCGGCGTCGAGGGCGGCCATGGCGAGTGGCTGGCGGCACTGTGCGGGTGTGGCGGGCTTGCGGTGGGAAGGTGGGACGGTAGGCAAGGACGCCCTGCAATTGACGATGCCGCGCCCGCTGCAATGACTTTGCTTTCTGTGCTCCTCACAGATTCCGCCACCTGACGCAGCTGCGGCTGCAGGGCATCCAGCTGTCGGCCAAGGACCTGGAGACCAGTGGCCGAGAGGCGCCTGAGCTTGAGGTGGGCCGCGCTCCACTGACACGGGAGCAGGCCGCGGGTGCAGTTTGCTCACCCAGCGCAGGCTGCGCGCCAACTGCACTGGCAACTTGCAATCGAACACGCTCCTGCCTGCCGTCTACCTTGCCTCCCCGCAGGAGCTCGTGCTCTCCTGCCCCTCGGCCTACGACCCTGCCGGCCTCATCTGCCTCGGTCCGGCTGCGCTGCCTCGCCTCAAGGTGCTCCAGATCGACATCACCGCTGCAGCCGCTGCCACCGGCGTCTTCAGAGACCCCGCCACGGGCCGCAGTATGAGCATGCGGCAGCATGTGGTGGAGCAGCTGGCGGGGCTGTTCGCGAGGGGCTGCTACCGCGGCGCCCTGGAGCTCGCTGCTCACGACCCGGACGATGTGCAGTCATGGTACGACGACGCGCGCCTGTGCGTTGCGCTCAGAGGGGAGGTGGAGACAGTCCTGAGGCAGGTGGCCTTTGCGCCGTCCGTTAACATCTGGGCTTGCGGCGTACAGTTTGGGGTTGTGGACTCGCGGGAGGACAAGAACGACCTGTACGACGACTACAAGCCGGCACGGGGACCAAGCAAGGACGACGGGTGGAACCCGTACAAGTACGACGACGGTGAGAACGACGACTTGGACTACGGCGAGGACAAGTACGACATGTACGACAAGCGAGGCAAGGGCACGAGACCACCGCTACTGAGCGATGGGCTGCCGAGTGGGAGGGGCTGCGGCGGCGGTCGTGGCGTATTGGCACTGACAGACGAAGGACCAGGGTGGCGTGATGCCCTGGCACCACTGCTTCTGAGCGGCCGGGCTGCCAAGGAGGGTTGCATATCCTGGGCTGAGGGGTCGGGTGTTGGTTAGCGGCTGCAGCGGGGTGCAGCGGCTTAGTGTATGGGCCGAGCCAGTCACTCCTGAGCATGGGAGTGTCAACGACATGCTTGAGTTGGATGGGAGACTCTGCTGCTGCTGTGCAAGTTACACACGACGCGGGGTATAAGTCCACACCTCCTGGGGCCCCGTGCAATTCACGGGTTCCCCGCCGCAATGCACCGGCCTGCCACCGCACACACGGAATGGGTAGTCGGCGACGACGTTGACGTGTACCGCTGGAGCGCGCCGCGACAATTGAAGCCACCGGCCTCGGCTCGCGCTAGCGAGGCTAAGCTATTGCCCCCCGCAACCCCAATACAGACCTGGGAGGAAGAGAGCAAGCCACCCGGAGAGCAGCGAGAAGGCCAGGGGTGACCAGGGTACGTGCCCGCAACGACAGCCCGCTGTCTTTGCCGGCCATCGCAGCTCCTCAGCACACCAACCACATGGAACTGCAGCAAACCTAACAAGTCTGCAGCTTTGATGGACGGCAGGCGTTGAAATGGACCAAGCCTCCGAGACCGCGGCTGTAGGCCTGGATAGCATCCTGACGTCTAAGGACCTCCTCCCAGTCATTAGCAAGCATCTCCGCGGGCTTGGTGCACAGCGCGCATCGTGGCTCCGTCTTGTTTGCCGTGGCATCCGCGACACATACGACGCCTGCGTAGAGAACGTCATCATCAGCGTGCTTGGCATTGACTGCAGCGCCGAGGATGTGCACGGTTCTTTCGCTAGGCTGCTGGCTCGCGGCTGTCGGCCAAAGGACGTGCGCATCTGCAAGGCCTCGTTGGACCTTGCCGGCTGGCCGGACGCTCTGTGAGTGCCATTTTGTTGGCGAGCTGATGAGGACACGGCCGGTATTGACGGCGCCCACGCCACGTCCCACGGTCACCCCTCTGCCGACGGCCGCGCAGGGCCGGTATGCTGGGCGCCATGGCCGCGCAAGCCTCCACGGCCACCGACCCCATGCCTACCAGCAGTTTGTCGCTGACGCCAGAAAGCCTCCTATCGCCCGCGGCCGCGCGGCTGGTGCCGGCGGCCACGCCGCTCCTTGCATACCTGGAGCTGCGGACGTTGCCCTACGGGCACTTGGCTGAGCTGCCCGAGGCGCTGGCGGCTATGCTGGCGCCCCTCACTGCGCCGACCGGCCAGCCAGCGCCGCGGCCGCTGCCGCACCTCACCCGCATGCAGCTGGGCGTGACTCCGGGCGTGGAGCCGTGGCGCGTGCTCACCAGCCTTCTCCCCCTATCGGACCAGCTCCTGGACCTTGGCATGGACCCGGTCAGCCTGACGCAGCAGGAGGCCAAGCTGCTGGCGCGCTTCACCAAGCTCACCCACCTGAAGCTGGGTGGCGAACCGGCGGTCGCGCAACTGCCGGGCCTGATGCAGGCCCTGCCGCACCTGACCCACCTGGATCTCGAGACCCACGCCACTGCGTCGACCTCGGTGCTGCAGCTGTTGCCCGCCTCGCTGACCCACCTCGACATCCGGAACGTCACGCTGGCGTTCGGCCCCGACTCGCGCCTCGAGAGCGAGGCCGTCGTTGCGGCCCTGGGCCGGCTGCGCCGCCTGTCGGCCCGCATCGACTGGCTGGCGTCCGCCAACGTGGAAGGGCTGCTGCGGCACCTGACAAACATCCAGTCCCTGGACCTCAACGTGGGTGCGCCGTGCTTCATGCGCCCAGCCGGAGCTTGGCAAGAATGCCACAGCCCTCGCTGGGGAGCAGCTCACCGTCCATAGCGCGCCATGGGCCTTGCTGGCTAATCCCTGGACCCCAAGACGTGCGCCGTGCGCTGGGCACACCCTCTGCGGCCGCGCCCAGTCTTGCCCGGCTAGCGCACCGCAGCCTGGTCGGGCGACCCCGCGCCTCGGCGCGCATCCTCAGTTATCATCCCGGCCGGGCCCCTGCATCTCGTGTGGCGGCGTGTGCAGATGTTGCTTCCTGGAGCTGTCCTTCGTGCACCCTTCTCACCGGCCCCTCGTACGCCTTCTTAACCTCGCTGCGCGTCCCTCGCTCCGCGCCAAGCAGGTCCTGGACATCTATGGCCGGTCGCCGGCTGCGCTGCCCGCGGCCGCGCTGGCGCCGCTAGCCCACCTGCAGTCGCTGCGCCTCAGCCGCTGGCCACTGCTGGCGCCCGGCCTGGACGCGCTGTCGTGCCTCACCTCGCTCACCGCCGGCTGCCTGACCTCAACCGAGGTGCAGTCCGCGGCGGCGATTCGCATGCCGCTGACGGAGCTGCCGACCTGGCCGCTGCCGCCGGGCCTGGTAGAGCTGTGCCTGGATGACAAGGTGGTGGCGCCCGAGCTGCTGGCGGCACTGCACCCCGCGCCCTCCTCGTTGCGCCGGCTGGACTTCGCGGACTTCGAGGTGGTCATGTCGCTGGATGCAGGCCGCTACGCGGACGAGCGTGGCGCGCTGCGGCCCGCGGGCCTGCAGGTGGGTTGGCGCAGCAGCTTGTGGCCGCGGCCGTGGCACCAGCACCCCTGCCTGCTCGACTCACATCGGCCGCTGCCGACCCACATCACCCCAGCGCCCGACCCACATCACCCGACCCACATTCCCATGCTCGCAGGCGCTTCTGGGCGCGGCTCGCTTCCTGCAGGGCCGCCACGTGGACGCGCTCGCAGTGGTGCACCGGCCCATGGCGCCGCGGCCGGGCGATGCCGGGCCGCGGCTGCTGGTGCCCTGGACGGCCAAGCGGAAGGGCAAGGGCAAGGGCGGTGCTGCGCGGGCGCGCGGCGGCGAGGGCGACCACAGCGGGTGGCTGAGCGCGCTGTGCAGGTGCGGCCGGTTGAGGAGCGCAAGCGGGGTGCAGTATGGGAGGTCGTTGGTATGGTGGAGCAGGGCACAAGAGCGCATGCCGGCCCTGGCCACTGGCCGGGCTGGTGCTGATGCGCGTTCTGTCTGCGCTCCCCGCCCGCAGATCCTCACGCTTCACGCGCATGCGGCTGCAGGGCATCCAGCTCGCGGCCGCGGACCTGCAGGCGATTGACCGGGAGGCGACGCAGCTCCAGGTGCGTGGGCGGCGGCCCGCTGACGCCAGGAGCTAGAGGTTTGTGGTGGCATACATGCAGAGCAGGGCGGTGCTGGGCCAGCGGTGCACAGGTAGGGCGCACGTTGGGATCAGTTGCTGGCCTCCTCGCTCAATTCACGTGTGTCTCGGTGTGTGGCATTGCAACCAGTGCGCCGCGCACGTCAGTGCATCACCTGTTGCCTCAAGTGCCCTCCTCCCGCCGCGACCCGCCCGCCCATCCGTCCCGTGCAGGAGCTCATCCTGTCCTGCCCCTCGGCCTATGACCCCGCCGGCCTCGCCGGCATGCCCTCGCTGCCCCACCTCGAGGTGGTGCGCCTGGACGTGAGCGCCGTCGGCCCCGGCGCCCGCAAGGGCCCCTCGTCGTCGCGCGGCGGCGCCACTGCCAAGGCCGCTCGGCAGCAGCTTGTGGAGCAGCTGGCGGCGCTGTACGGCAGGCACGGCTACCGTGGCGCGGTCGAGCTGACGGCGCCCAATGACTACCTGGACAACGACGATTACGACTATGACGAGGACGATGACGAGCTGGACGCTGAGTTCGACGACCCACTCGACGCAATCGAGGCGCTGATCGGCGAGGTGCGGGCGAGGCTGGCGGCCATGGGCTTCCGGGGCGAGGCCGACATCCGGGCGGACATCGACGAAGGCTTCAACAGCGACGATGGCGGTGATGACGATGGTGGTGACTATGATGACGAGTATGACGAGTATGACGAGTATGAGGACGGCTTTGATGCCGGGTACGACCCGTACAGAGACGGCTACTACGGGCGGGCGGGGCGTGACGACTACTACGGTTACTAGGACGGGCCCCAGGGCGGCGATTCAGATGAATTGTACAATGACGGCGGCTGGTGAGGGGGCATTGTGCATGCGATGGGTTACGGAGTGACTGGGTGGAGGGCAGAGGGCCAGCGTCAAGACGCGAGTTTGGGTGAGTTTGAGTGTGTGGGGTGTATTGGAGGCACCTATCGCGGCTTTGACAAGAGGGCGATAGAGCGGGGCATCAAGACGGCAAGCAACAAGATGCATGCTGTACCCCGTGTTGTCGTGGTTGAATATAGTCTGTCGCGGTTGAGTGATGTCACGTACGTACGGCTGCAGTGCGGTGGTTGTACGTTTGGGGCCGACACAGGGCCGCGTCTCGGTTGTTGGCGGCTGACTTTTGTGCGCATGCGGCGACGGCCATGCTGCTGCGCATGCGTTGTGGTGTTTGCAGGAGCTTTAATTTTCAAACGGTAAGATGCTATCTATCGTCGTGCGGACTGCGATGTACTGGGATGTACGGCGGATGTACTAACGACCCGTGCATGCGCTGTACCGCATATGCTTCGGCGTACTGTTAGGCCACCGTCTCCTATCTCTCCCCCTCTGACGGCCTAGCTACAGTGGGTGGGCACCGGTGTGTGAAGCTCGTATCACCAAGGTCGACCGCTCAGCACGCGCAGGCAGGGCGGTTGATGTAGTACATTGCAGCTTGCCGCGGCCACCAGCACCGCGGTGCTCCCATCCCTAGCGGCCTCTACACTACCGTGCTCTCTGGCTGCCTCCACCTGCTACCCTGCCCCTCGCCGCCGCCGCGGCCGCCAGGGACCCGCCTGGCCAGGCCTGGCCCCTATATAGCGCGACTAGCTTAGTGAAGAGCCTCGAGCGAGGCCTCGGGCGCTCCCCAGCCAATGACGAGCTAGTGGCCACGCTAGTAATGGCCGGCTGCAAGCCACCGCGTGACAGCTGTACGTCCGCCGCCACGGTATTATTCGTTGCCGCAGACGGCCACAGCGACTCAGCGACTCATCAGCGGAGCACAGCGCAATGCCATGCACACGGCTGTCGCGACTTCCCGACATCTATCTGCAACATCAACCGTTCAACCGTATTCTCGACATGCATCAGGCTGCTGGGCAGACCGGCGATCCGTCAGTCGTCAATAACTATCGCCTCCGCCTCCCACTGGCGCTTGAGCTCCGCCGCCACGCTCTTGGCCAGCTCGCCCGCCTCGCCCAGGACCTTCGCGGCTACAACGTCCCCGCGCCGGCGCCTATCCTTCCTTACGACAAGTCCATCCTCGCACTTCAATGTGGTACTGCAAGTAATGCACATGTGGCGCCCAAAGCGGCGGACAGCGGAGCGGCTGGCGCGGTGTGTGGCAATGCACACAAGGCACTTGCCGACAGCCCACTCCATCACAGCAACACCCACCGCAGTAACCACTGGGCTCATGAAAGCTGCCCATTCGCCGGCCCGAAGCCCTGCCATGTGCTGGCGGTACTCCTCCTCGCTGGCGAAGGCGTCACGCTGCGCGGCTGCACCCGCCGCCCCAGTCGCCACCTTGAACCGGCGGTACTCCTCCTCGCTGGCGAAGGCGTCACGCTGCGCGGCTGCACCCGCCGCCCCAATCACCGCCATGTGCTGGCAGTACTCCTCCTCGCTGGTGAAGGCGTCACGCAGCGCGGCTGCACCCGCCGCCCCAATCACT
>BDDC01000891.1:0-30547 GCA_001662425.1 Chlamydomonas sphaeroides | reverse complement strand
GCTAGCGCACCGCAACGGCCAGCGAGCTTGCCGCCGCGCCGCGCCGCGGCCCTGGCCGCCGGCTGCGGTGCCGTCACCGCCTCGGAAGGCGGCGCCGCTGCCTGGCACAGAAGCAGCAGGGTCGCGGCGCCGAGCGACAACGACATCGCATTGCCCGCGTCATCGGCGGCTGCGCCGCTGCTGCTGCCCAGGGCCCTAGCTGCGGCCAGCGGCGCCAGCAGTAGCATAGCGCGGCCGTGAGCCTGCGGCCAGGGTTGGAGAGGGAGGCTTGCCGATAGACGACGTGGCTTCCTGCAGCGCAACTCTCGCAGCCTTGCAAGCGCCAAGGCTCGCTTTAGGCAAAGCCCCGACCCTGATCAGCCCTCACCCTCACCCCTGCCTGGGAACCGCCCAAGCCCGAGCTCAGTCTCCCCTTGCGCACCTTGCGCGCCACGCACACGCGCACGAGCACCTCAGCCAGCGTGCCCACGCCGGGGCCCTCCTGCGACAGCAGCTCCGTGATCCCCGCGGCCGCCGCCTGACGGGCCTTGCCGCCGCCCGCAGCCGCCTTGCCGCCCGGCACGGCGCCGCGCGGCGGCCGGTTCACGCCGCGCACCGCTCTGTCGCCCAAGCCGCCGTCGTCGTCGGCGATGTCATCAGCGCGCGCGTCATCCATGTCGCCGACGGCCCCTGGGCCGCCGGTGGCGTCGCCGTCGGCTGAGGCCGGCCCCCCGAGCAGCTCCGCGACGCGTGCACGAGCCTCGGGGCTCGAGGCCAGCGCTTGGCCGACGTGGAGGCAGAGAGTGCCCAGCCAGCCGCCGGGCGGTGCCTGAGGGGCGGGAGGCAACGCGACGAGTTGGCCTACGCGCAGGGACATGCACAGCCCTGGGGCAGCGCCGGAGCATGGATGTCACCCCGGTGGCGAAGTGCCCACCCTCACCCTGCGCGACGACCCCAGCAGCTCGCCCAGCACGTCAGCCGCCGCCACGCGGACCTGCGTGCAGCCAAGGGCCGTGCGAGCATGCGGTGGACAGGCCGTACGCGAGCGCTGCTCCAGCAAGCAATCCACACAGTGGTGCAGCTGCGCGTCGCCAGCATGCTGTGCTCGTGTGGGTGGCGTGCGGCGCAGGCAGCACTCACCGGCCCCCGGACCAGCGCCCCGACGGCACCGTCGCACAGCGCCGTCACCAGCGCCGCCGCCAGGCGCTCCACGGAGACCCCGGGAGGCGGCGGCAGCGCGTCCGCCGGCTCGCCCTCCTCCGCGCCCGACAGCCGCCGGGCCGCGCCGCCGTCGGCCCACTCCGCCGCCGCCGCATTCATCAGCGCCTCGAGCTGCTGCGACGGCAGCGCCTCCTCTGCGCCCGCGCCGCCGTTGTCGCCGGCGGCGTCACCTTGACGCGGGCTCCGTGGCGCGCCGGGCGTCACCGCGCCGTCCGCCGCCGCGCCACGGCGGCTGCCCTCAGCGAGCTGCTGCGCCACCGCCAGCACCAGCTGCAGCGCCTCGGCCAGGCAGGCCTGGCGCCAGCGGCTGGCGTCGCAGTCGTGGCCGTCACCGCCCTGCGCCGGGGCCCCGGCGGCCGCCTTAACCAGGTCCAGCAGCTGTGAGAGGAAGGCCGCTACGGCCGCCACGTAGCGGGCGTCCATGACCATGAGGTCCACGTGGTGGATCAGCTGCAGCGTGCGCAGCAGGCCGCAGCAGCAGCGCAGCGCCGCCACCTGCGCGCCCACCGACGGCTGCGCGTCCTGTTGCACGGCGCGGTGCAGCAGGCGGGCGGAGGGATGGGTCAGCGCAGTGCTGGCCGGTGGCCGGAGGGCAAGGAGCCAGGTGCGTTGCTGCCAGCACCCCGCAGTTGTGATGACCTGGATGGCTTGCCGCGCCCACTCCGCTCACCATGACCAACTGCGTCAGGTGGCGGCAGTACGCCAGCCCCTTGTCCAGCATCTCCACGATGACCTCCAGCCCAGAGGACCAGCCCTCCTCGCCGCCGCCGCCGCGGCCCTCGCCCTCCGCTGCGCCGCCCATGGCGCCGCCGCGCAGCCCCGAGGCCGCCGGTGTCGGGGCTGCGGACGGCCGCCGGCCGCGGCGCCGACCGGTCGACGCGGGCGCGGGCGTGCGGCCGTGCTCGCTGCCCTGCTCCTGCTCCTCGTCGTCGCCGTCGCGGCCCTCGCCGCCGCCGTCGTCGTTGCGCCCGCCCTGGC
Source organism: Chlamydomonas sphaeroides (assembly GCA_001662425.1). Lineage (NCBI taxonomy): Eukaryota > Viridiplantae > Chlorophyta > Chlorophyceae > Chlamydomonadales > Chlamydomonadaceae > Chlamydomonas > Chlamydomonas sphaeroides. Next base: position 28,369 of record BDDC01000891.1, on the reverse strand, counting down.
CCATCAGCAGCCGCATGCCCAGGTGCAGCGTGGCGCGGCAGTACCGGGACATGGCCCCCCACGGGTCCCCCAGGGGCGCCCCGGCCCCGGAGCCGCAGCCCCGGCCCGCTGCGGCCGCGCTGGCGAAAGCGGGCGGCGCGCTGTCGGCCTCGTTGGCGGCACCGCCGGCGCCCGCCTGGGCGATGTCGCAGATCTCCTGCGCCTCCTGCATCGCCAGCTCGTGCATGGCCTGCGCGCATGGGGTACGTCGGCCGGGCCCGGGGTGAAGCGGTGCGGGAAGGATAACACATAGCAAAGCCATGGGGGCTGGGCATGTGCGATTGACCGCCGTTGGGGGCGCACGCCATCAAGCTGAAGAGGGCCGACGACCTAGAGCAAGCCCCATCCCGGCCAGACCCCAGCGCCGCCCCGCCTACCGCGACCATGGCCGGGAAGTCGGGGTGCCCCGTCATCAGCTCGCGGCCCTCCTCCAGCTGCATCAGCAGCCCCACGCAGCGGCCCGCCACGGCAGGCGCCATGCCCACGTCCTGCAGCTGGCCCTCGCACTCCCAGCAGAAGAACTCGCCCTGCGCGGGTGCAGCGGGGGGTAGGGCAAAGGGCGTGGGTCGGGGCTCGCGGCCAGCAAGCATAGGGGCCTCTCAGCTAAGGGCCCAGGCGGTAACGTGATGCACTGTGGTTGGGCCCTGCGCTGCCTCCGCGCACCTCGGGCACCTCCTCCAGCTGCGGCCGCAGGCAGTGGGTGTGGCAGGCGCTGTCGCAGCCGTCGCACAGCAGCATGGTGTCCTCGGGCTGGCCGTGCCTGGGGTCGCAGGCCGCGGCGACACGGCGTGAGCCAAACATGTGGTGGTAGCTGGGGGCGCTGCGGTGCAGCTGCTATCGCAAAACCCAGGGTCGATCCGGCGTGATCAAGGTAAACCCTTACGTCGTCCCAAACGCACCCGCAGCCCAGGCAGATGATCTCATCGCCGCCCGCGTGTTCGCCGCCGTCGCCGCCCAGCAGCTCATCCGCCAGAGTCCGCTCGCCGCCGCCGTGGCGCCCGTGCTGCTTGCACACCACTGCGGTCAGGGGCGCAGCACACGTCAAGACCAGAGCCCGGGGCAGGGACGCAATCAGGCACACGCTGGACACACTTCTTTTCACGCCGCCCGGTACAAACATCAGCGGGCGGGTGGTGCGCGCGGTGCCGTGGCCGGCCGCACCTGGCTTGCGCAGTGGCATGGCCTCGCGCACGCCCAATGCCGCCGCCAGCATGGCCGGCACCTTGGGCGCGTTGCCTCCGGTGGCCAGAGCCTGAGGGCAGCGGGCGGCGCACACGCTATCAACACGCCGGGATCACTGCTTGCTGTTCGCGAGGCGAGGTAGCCCGCGGCCGCGGGCAGCGGTGGAGGCGGCGAGGAGTCACAGTCCCGGGCGGACCTGCAGCCGCTGCAAGGCGCCACGCCCCTCACCCGCAGGCACTCGGTGGCGAGACTCAGGTCGTCCCACTGCGGCGCCACGCCTTCGGCAGGCTGCGAGGCAGGAGGGCGGCGCGGGGCGGCCCGCAGTGAGTTGCGAGGCGTGAAGCGGGCGTAGCCGCACATCGTAGCTGGAGAGCTGGTGCCTCTTGCCGCTAGCCGAAGAGGGGCTCTCGCCCGGAGCCGCGCCCCGACCCACCTGCGCATCTTCGGCGACCGCCTTGGCGCACAGCCCTGCAGTGAAGCAGAAGGGCACGACCACGCAGGCCTGCAGGTCACCAGAGCGCACCTGGGAGGACTGGGCCGCTCTATGGGCAGCGCTACGCTCCGTGCGGTACCACAAGAGCTAGTCCAGCAAGCGTACCCGGCAGCTCGCCCTGCGCCAGGCGACTGAACAGCGAGGCGCGCGCGCGCGTGGCCGCCGGCAGGAAATGCAGCGACGCCACCATCCGCAAGACCACCTTCCTGCAGGCCGAGGGCAGGAAAGAGGGGTACAGCGCTTGCGGCTGCAGGACAGCGCCCCCGAGGCGCTACGTAGTGCAGGACCTGGTGCCGTACAGCACCGGCGCCCGAGTGCTCTTAGCGGCCCCCTAATTCTAACCGTTCGCTGACACGTGTCGCCTCAGCCCCGTCCCTCGACTCGCGCCCGACCCATATCGCTCAACTGCATTGCCCCCTCCGCCGCTCCGAGTGCGCTGTGTCACACTCACATGGCCTCCGGCTTGCGCGCCTCCTGCTCCGCCGCCCGCAGCAGCGCCTCCAGGCTGTCCGCGTCAAAGGCCTCCTCCACCTCGGCCGAGCCACACTCCTCCTTGACCGTCACGGCCGCGCCCAGGCCCTCGGCCAGCGCATCCAGGCCGCCCAGGATGGCCAGCCAGCCGGCCTCCGTCTCCACGGCAGAGCCCTGCGGCCGGATGCGGGGAGCACCTGGAGCATACCGCGCAGCACTGCAGAGTCTCACGTCCGGCCACTTCATTCCGCAGCGCCCTCCCGTTCGTTGCGCCAACCGCTCTCGCTAACTCCAAACGCGCCCGCCTCACCTCCAGCAGGACATCCTCGTCGGCCTCCGGGACGCGACCCTTGCCGCCGTCCTCGCCCTCCACCACCACCACCTCGTCGTCGCTGCCCGGCTCTGCCTGCTGCGCCGCGCCCTTCTTGGCGCGCTTCTTGCCTGCTGTCGTCGGGCCGGCCTTGACGCGGCGGCCTGCCTTGCTGCGCTTGGGCGGCGGCGAGGCGGCGGGCTGGCCCGCTGCCGCCAGGCTGGGCGCCGTGGCCAGCAGGTGCGAGGTGAGGGCGTTGGCCAGCGCGATGAGCATCTCCAGGGGCACTGCCGCCGTGAACTCAGCAACCGCGGCCGACGACGCGGCGCCGCGGCCGCGCGCGTCCGCCTCCGGCAGGTAGCGCGCCACGAGCTGGCGGCAAAAGGCGATGCCGGTCTCAGGCTGGCTGCGCAGCAGGCTCGCCACGCGCAGCTGCGGATAGGAGCGGCAGCGAGAGGAGGGCGGGATGGCACGCGGTTAGGGGCCGGGCGCGCCAGAACAGGCCCAGGAACAGGGGCATGAATATGGGAGGCGCAGCTCGACACAGCACCCCAGGCGTGTGCGTGGTGGCCCCCGGCCGCGCCACGCCCATGGACAACTCCCACGTACCGGGCCGTCCTGGGAGTTGGGCAGCAGCGACGGCAGCATGACGCGCGTGATCTTGCGCGCCACCGCCGACTCCGCGTCGGCGGCCATGGCCTCGAGCAGCTGCTCCGGCGGCACCACGGCCCAGAAGTGCAGCCCCCTGCAGGAGCTGACGGCTACGATGAGGTCCAGCAGCGCCTCGCGCACTAAGGGGTCGGCGTCGTGCAGCAGGCCCGACACGCAGGGCAGCGCCTTCTGCGCTCGGGAGACACGAGTAGTGCCGGTAAGCGAGGTGGGGCGTGTGTAAGGGGCGATGCCAAGGCACGACGCGGCATGCGCTGAGGTGTTGACAGTGTGCAGAGCGTGCGGCGAGCAAGCTGACGAGGGCCGCACAGCTGGGGAGGGGCCGCACCTTGAGTACGGGCTGCGCGTTCTGGTTGTCCAGCAGCAGCCGCAGGCCGCGCAGCACCGCGCAGCGCACGGTGCGGGAGGCGCCGTCGAACGCCAGCTTGCCTGCAGGGCGCGGGGCACGGGGTTGGGCTGGGGCCAGCGGCAGGCTTCGGCCTGCCATGACCGACCGGAGTTGTTTCTGCGTGCGATAACCGGGCAGATGCCCACAGCCCGTTGAGCAGCATTCCCCACTCACTGGTCATGTCGTCGATCATCTTGGCGCTGGTGGCTGCGGGGATGATTTCCCAAAATAGGTTCAGGCAGCCGCAGCAGCCCACCACCGCCGCCTCGCGCACCACCGGGCAGGGGTCCGCCAGGCTGTCCATGAGCAGCTGCAGCTGCTGCGTGAGACGGCCGTTGTTCTCCGCGGCGTCGGCCTCGGGGGCCTGCGTTGCGCCCAACGGCAAGACTATCATGCGACGCCCTTTCGTGTGCGTGTCACACCCGTCCATGGCCGTAGCTCCCGACGTCCATTCACCAGAAGTGCTACCTACAGCACCTGCCACCCTCACACCGTAACCCTCCCGCCCGGCCCACTCACGATGATGGGGAAGGCAGCGACCAGCAGGTGCACGGCGTTGCGCCGCACCTCAGCGTTGGCTGCACCAAAGGCCCGCGGCAGGATGGGGTCGTACAGGCGCACAAGCAGCGGGTCCAGCCGCTTCTCCACGCTCCTGATCAGGGGACCGCCGGCACGAGGGACGGTCGTCAACCATAGCCAAGGGGTCGCTAAGGCATGGAGGCGCCCGCGCGAGGGGCCCACCTGTGGCTGTGCAGGCCGTTGAGCACAAGGCGCAGTGCGGCAGCCAGCGCGGACGTGGATGCGGTGATGGCGGCCTGCATGAGGCCCTGCAGCTCCGCCTCCACCTCGGCAGCGCAGGGGCCCACGGTGTCGCGCCAGGCACGGAATAGGATTTCGCCGTACGCCTCGAGCGCGGTGCGCTGTCCCGAGGGTATCTGGGAGGGGACAGGGCAGGGTGTGGGGTTCAATCATGCTGGCGGTGAAGGATGGATGCGAGGCGCAGCGGGCATGCAGCGCCGGGCCCAGACAAAGCGGCACGGCTTCGCAAAAGCTTGGTGGGCCCGCCGCCCTCTCCCCGGGACGCATCGAGTGTACACACGCCTGACCGCTGCCTCAGCGATCCTGGCGCATGCCCACAGCTGCCCCAGGGGCGGCCCCAGGGCGCGGCGCACCTGGTTGCGCACAATGGCCGCCAGCTCGCGTGTCATCTGCGGCTCCAGGCGGAAGAGCCCCGCGATGAAGCGGCGTCCCTCGGGCGAGCGCAGGAAAGCGGGGTGCATGGCCGTCACCAGCAGCAGCCGCTTGGTGTCCTGAGGGGGAGGCGGGAGGAAGCGGGGTACAGGAAACAGGCGGTTGGCACAGATATGTCGCTGGCGGTGCTGCTTGGCAGCCTGAACGCCGATGCCTGATCTGCAGGTGCGGCCCGCTGCGGCTGCCGCCGGCTGCGCGGGGACCCACTCGCTCGCCCTTGGCCTTGCCTGGATGGTCTCGTCCTCAAAGTCCAGCAGCTCCAGGGCGTCGCGGATGACGTAGCAGAGGTGCACCAGGCACACCTTGGTGCGGTCTATGTTTTCCACGGCGCGCAGCTGGGGAAAAGGGAGCGGCGGGGAGGAGCAGCGACCTATGCTGTGCAGTTGATAAGTATGTTCCTCTAATGGAGGCAAGCGCGGGACAGGACGGCAGGTCGGCAGCCCAGATCGGCATCTGGGGCGCGCAGGCTGTGTGGCTGAGCGAGATAGCCTCCGTAGTTCGCGCTTACGCACCAGGACGTATGGGATGGTCCGCGCAACCAGCATCTCACGGCCGGCCCCCTGCCGCTCCCACCACACGCAGCACAGCCGCGCGATGGCGTTCTGCATCTCCACCTGCAGCGCGCTGATGGCCGGCAGCGTGGGGCTCTGCGGCAAGCAGGAGACGGCGGGTCACGTGGCAGCAGCCTCGAGCATGAGCTCGGACATGAGGGCGCACACCGCTGCGCCTTGTGTTTGCGAGGGTAGTCCCCCTGAGCCCTGGCCGGGGCGCCCCACCATGAGGGCGCCATCGTGCAGCAGCGTTGCAGCCGACAGCAGCTGCTCCGGCGGCGGTTGGTCGCTGCGCGTCAGAATGTCCAGGCCCAGCATCGCGGCGCCGTGCAGCACGACCACCGCCTCCTGCAGCGGCACCAGGGAATAGGGAATTGCTGGCCTGGATGATGCCCCACGCCACTGTGCAGTGCTCGCCGAGGCGAGGCGCCATCAGCAGTAGCAACAGCAGAAACTGCACACCTGCACGCTTGGCTCAACGTCCTCGTCCGGCTCTATGTGCTCCGGGTCCACCGCCGAGGCCTCCAGGCTGGCCTGGACGCAACGCTCCAGCGCCGCGCACACGTTCGTCAACTGCTGCCTGGTAAGCTCAGCCAGCCCATCCACGCCATTCTTGGGCTTCTGCTCGGCAAGAATGTAAGAGCGTGGAGCGCGGCGTATGAAGTGGCCGGGTTAGCGCTGGACCGGGCCTGGTGCCTGGGGGCTGGAGCTGGGCGATGCCACCCAGGAGGACCCGGTGACAGGGGCAAACCCACCTGCTTAACCAACTGGCACAGGAAAGCTCCAAATCCTTCCTCGCTGAGGTCGCTCGGCAGGCCCAAGCTGGACAGCCGTGCTGGTCGGCCTCGCGGTGGCATTTTGCGCGCGACAAGCTGCGTGTCAAGTCGGGTGGTTTATTAAGCGAATCACTCAGCTGCGTATTGTCTCCGCTAACCAGACGTGAGCGACGAGGGCGGCAGCTGCTGCGGGGCCAGACTCAGTTTGGCCTCGCAACGAGAGCAGCGCGAGAGTTCAAGCAGTGCTGCTGTAAGATCATTGTTCCTGTATATATTGAGCGGGCGTGCAAGGGATGACCATGAGTGGGCAGGCGCAAAGCTGTCGCAGCCCGCGATTGACATTTGGACTTCCGGCCAACGCCTCAGGTTTCCCGGTGCGCGAACTGCGCTGCAACGTCGCCGGCACAGACGACTACATAGCTAGCTGACTACGCTTGTTCCGTCGCCCAGCACGGTTTGTCAGTTGCCTCGCTGAGCTGAGCCTACGCCAACTCAGGGCTAACGGCAAATATACAGAGAAGCTCATATACAACATGTTGGCCGTTGGCCGCACGTCGGGTCTCAGCTCCGGCACGATGGCACAGAAACCCAGCTGACACGCCGATACGTCTGGGGCAGGAGGTCTCCTCCTGGTCTGGGGCCCTCAGGGGCCGGCGGCCATGCACTTGGCCTTCTACACCGGGGCCTGCCTGCCACCCCGCTCGCAGCAGCTGACGCCGCAGCATGACGCCTTCCGCGTGGTAAGCTTGCCGCGTCAGGCTGTATGCTGCTCAAAAGAAAGCGAAAGCACGCGAAGTGCTCCAACGCCCGTCCGCCGTCCCAGCCGCGGCAGCTGTGTGGCTCCCAGCAGTAAACGGGCTTCGAGCAACCTGGCGCTGACGGAAGGAGCGTGAGGCCCAAGGCCCCACGCCCCCACGGAGTGTGGGGCCTCAATGCCCCCAACGCCACGAGCAGGACGACGAAGGGGCCCCAGCCGGAATGGGGAAAAGGGCGTAACCCCCCCGTCCATCTAGGCCTGCCGGCCGCCTCCACCAATTTGGGCTACTGTAGTGTAGGGCGTTGATTGCGTAGGCGCCCGCCACCTTTTCAACCAGCGCTCTACGTACCAGCACTCGTCTGGGACGCGACCCCTAGTCCCTTCACCAGACATGGCCGGGGCACGCTTGCGTGCAAAGAAATGGCGGGCCCCCCGCCCCCGGCCTCGCGCTAGCACAAGCCTACGGCGGGGCCTACGCCAAGAACATGCCTGGTGATGCACTTATTGCTCGACGCGCCGCTTGGACTCCGCAGGGCTGGCGACACGGTTAACTTGTGACGGCCGCGGCAACAACAGTGCGCTTTCCGGGCGCAGCCCAGAACAGAGCCGACCACGAGCACTGCTCAGGATCGCCAGCGGCACACGCAACGGTGCGCGCCCTTCTTGCGGGCGGCCTCCTCGCTCATGCCCGCAGGGGGCGGGGGCGGCGCCTCCTCTGGCCTTGCGCGTCCCCGCCACACGGGCCCTATGCCGCCGCGACGAGGGGTATAATCACCGGAAGACGCGGAGCGCGGTCCTGCACTTCTTCAGCTAGTGTAGCCAGGGACCCGATTGCGTGCCGGCAGCGCCGCCGGCCCCGTCGGACCAGCGGCGGCCCCAACTGGCAGCCGGCAGCCGCTTTGAGCAATCTTGCAACTGAGGGCGCCACAGACGGTATCGTTTTACGAGGCATGGTGCACGGCGGTGGTGTGATGCGTGCTGCTGTTATTGCAGCTTGAGTTGGCACAAGGGACAAGGCAGCAGGCCTGATAAGATGCCTAATACAAGCTAGAACAAAGTTAAAGGAGTCTAGTTGCGATGCTGACGGTTCGCTGGGTGCACCGGGAATGACGAGGAGGCCTCGGTGTGGAACGCAGTGCACCACGCTGTCGGCGGCGAGGCATGGCCTGCGCATGACGCGACGACGCGGCGCGGCCCCCGCACGGCGGGGCTGGGCCCAGGGGAGCCCCCCGGCTGGGCCGGGGAACGGCTTGGGGCACGCAGCCATCAGGGGCCTGACACATGAACCTGCATCCGACGTTGCGGACGATTCCAAGTCTGTCTTGCATTTGTCAAGCTCTGCAATCGTGCTGTCCGCACTGGCGCACGTGCGAAATTTTTGGCGTGGGGATGGTGCCAGGAGGTTTCCGCTGAATTGCATGCAGGGAACCGGCGTGTTGTGACTATGATGCAATAATGCAATCCTTATCGCAGTGAGCAGGCGGGGGAGCGGTAGTCCCTGTGGAAGCTTTCTGCCGATGCAGGCTCCGCAGCGACTTCGCCGGCTGCCGGCGACCGAAGACACCAAAACACTCCAACACACTTTCAACGCGTTCCTAACGAAAGCATTACCAACTGAGCGTCGAGCCTTCGGGGCATGGCCCCTGCACGCGAGGGCGGTCGCGGTCCAGCCCCGGGCCGAGGCCAGCAGGGCGCGGCCGCTGGTGGTCGTGACGGAGGGAGGGGACGCGGTGCTGCTCCTGCGGGCGGCCGAGGCGCCAACCCCAAACCGAGGTAGTCACCGCACCTGCACCCAATTCTGTGCGCCAAATACTGACTCCCCAGCGACCTGCAGGAGTCCTGACAACAGCAGCGCTGCAGAGAAGCCTGCGCAGCAGCAAGCGGGTGGATCGCCGCCCGCCACAGAAGGCGCCAAGAGCGGTGGTAAGGGACATCTTTCAGCGCGCAATCCGTCACAGACGCTGAACCTATGTTGTTGCACAGGCGGTTGGGGCTCTGGGATCTCCTTTAAGGACAAATTGATGGCGCCAAAGCTGGAGACCCCGCCGGCTCCAGCCGCGTCGGCCGGCAGTGAATCAGCCGCCGCGCCAGCGGCGAACGGGCCGGAGTCTGCCAAGCCGACTGCTTCAGGTAAGCTTTATTGACGAGGACGGCAACGCTCTCTACCCCAATTGCCGGGGAGAGCTCTGAGAGGGAAGGCGGCGCAGATCGATGCGCGCAACGCTTCCTTGCTGCGCACAAGGCGATTCCCATGTTGCAATGGCGCTGCAATACGATCATCTCACGTCGTGTTGGCCTGGGCGCAGGTGCGGAGGCCAACAGCGACATCCAGTTCGGCAGCTTCACGGACGGCGAGGTCGCTCCTAGCACCGAGGTGGGAAGAACTTCCAGTCACGCCAAGGGGGTTTCTGGGTTTGGTCAGCGCGAATACCCCTGCACGGTGGGCACGCAGCCCAACCTCCTGACCACCCCAGGTCCGTCCCTACCCTCGCCGGTCCCGACCGCGTTGCGCGCTAGCGCTGGCGCTGCGGCCGACTGCCCGGTGCCGCTCGCACAGCCCAGCCGCTGCGGAGCCCTACCCTCATCCCTTGCAACCTCGCACCCGCATGCTTCCGACGCGCAGCAGCCTGCGGCGCCTCAGGGCCCGCTGCCGACCGCTGTGCCCGCGGCCGTGGAGGCGGTGCGGCAGCAGGCTCGGCAGGTCATCAGGACCAACAGCGCGCCGGCTTCAGGCAACCCGGCGCAGGAGGGCTCCCGCGAACAGCCGGTGTTTGTACCCCATAAAGTGGAGCGGACCCCACAGCAGCCAAGCCGGATGGCGGCAGCGGCAGCAGCGGCCGTGCGTGAGGAAGCAGCGGCGGCGCAAGCAGTCGGTGAGGCGCCCGCTGCAGCTGCGGCGGCAATGCAGCCGCCGCAGCCTCCCGTGGCGCCGCCGCAGCCCGTGCGCGAGCAGCGGCAGGCGCCGATGCCCGCTGCTGGGCAGGACCGGCCTCAAGGTCGACCGGCGGGGCCCCCAGGTGGCCCCATGCCGTACGCGCACGCGGCGGGGGCTCCCGTGCCCATGCCGCCCGGCCAGCACAACGGCCAGCCGCGGCACCCGCACCCGCACCACCCGCCGCCGCCTCCGGCGCCGCAGCAGGGCTACGGACCTGGCCCCGGCGCGCCGCCGCCACCGCACCATATGATGCAGCCTCAGCACCAGCAGCAACAAGGCGGTCCCGGCGGCCAGCGTGGCGCCGGTGGCCCGCGTGGCGGGCCGCCGCCGCCCCAGCAGCAGGTGCAGGTGCCCGTGCAGGGCCCGTACCAGCAGGGCCCGTACGGCATGCAGCCGTACGGCCAGCCCACGGCGCCCATTAACATGGCACCGCCGCAGCACGGTTACGGCATTCCCGGCCAGCACCCGCACCAGCACGGCATGCCGCCGCCGCAGTACATGGTGGGCAGCCCCAGCCAGTATCAGCAGTACATGGGCGGCCAGATGCCGGCCTTCTATCCCACCGGCGCCGTGGTCAACATGCCCGGCGCCATGGGGCAGCCCATGGCGGTGCCGCTGATGATGCAGGTGCAGCAGCACCCGCACCAGCACGGCCCGCACGGCCCGCAGCACATGATGGCGGGCAGCCCCAACATGGGCATGGGCTTCCACGTGCCCCCGCCGCCGCAGCACGCGCCGCCGGGCCCAGCCAACTACGCCGCCGGCCCCGGCGCGCCGCAGCCGCCAGGCCCCATGGCCATTCCTATCCCGCCCGGCGCAGCCGCCGGCAGCAGCGCCCCCAACGCGCCCGTCGCGGCCGCCGCGCAGGCCGCCATCAACGCCACCAACGCTGCCGCGCCCGTGTCCTCGGTGCCCTCCGCGGTCCCACCGGCCCAGCCCGCGCAGCCGCCGCCCCCGCACGCACACGCCGCCAGCCCCAGCCCTGCAACCGCGCCGATTCCCTCGGCGGTCCCCGTGCAGGCCACCGGAGCGGCCGGCGCGCCAGGGCCTGCCGCCGGCGCCAGTGGCGCTGGCGCGGCGCCGGCGGCGCCCCCGCCCCCGCCCGGCGGCGTGGCGAGCGGCGTGAAGCCGGTGTCGACGCCCGTGCGGAAGGTGCTCAAGATCGTGGACCCCAGCACCCACAAGGAGGTCAACGTGGGGGACGCGGCGCCTGGGGCCGCAGCCGCCGAGGCCAAGCCCGTCGAGCCGCCCAAGCCCACGCCACCGCCGCCGATGGCGGTGACGGCGCCGCCCAAGAAGGTGCTCGAGATTAAGGAGCCCACCGCCAAGGTGCGGGCCGCGGGGCATGAAGAGCACAGCCTGGGGAGTGGGAGTGCTGGGGTTGTCGGCGTGCAGCAGCAGCAGGTCTGCTGGTGTGCAAGTGTCTGCGTGACACAGGGTGGCTAGCATGAGCGCGGGCCAACCGTCCGCCGCGTGCCCCCATCCCCGATGCAGCCCAAGGCGCCCCCCGCGGAGGCCAAGGCGCCGGCTGCGGCACTGGCCCCTGCGTCGGCAGCCGCGCCGGCTCCCGTGCCCGCAGCGGCCCCCGCGGCCGCAGCGGCACCGGCACCCGTGCCTGCGGCCGTTCCCGCGGCTACTGCGCCCGCGGCAGCTGCGCCCGCGGCTGCTGCTCCCGCGGCTGCGCCTGCTGCTGAGTCTGCACCCGCTGCCAAGCAGCCGTCGTCGTTCCAAATCGACGCGCGCTCGGACGAGGACGATGGTGACGACAAGGTGCGCCGGCTGCACGCATGTTGGCCCCTCCTGCACATCCCCGCAGCATGTAGACACGCTGCTCGGATGACACAGCAATTTTTGGGATTCCACCGAAACCAGTGCGTGCGTGATGTTGCTATGTGCGCTCGACTCGCAGGCGGCGGCGTCAGCCTCCAGCTCTGTTCCCGCGGCGTCGGCCGCTCCTGCGGCGCCTGCCGCCGAGGAGCGCGCGGCCGCATCTACCTCTGGCGCGGCCTCAGGCTCGGGCTCGGGTGACGACGGCGCGGGCTCCGGTGGCGCTGGCGGCGGCAGCCGCAAGAAGGCTCTCAAGCAGGCCCTGAAGGAGGCGGACGCTAAGGGCGCCAACCACGACATGCTGTCGGCCTTTCGCGAGCCGCAGCCGACCGCCAAGCCGGAGGCTGCTGCCGAGTCCAGCAAGCCCAAGGAGGTGCGTGGGAGGACGGAACGCACATCGTGGGGATGGGGGTACAGGGTTGACCGCCGAACCCAGCGGGCCTGACCGGTGTGTAGAGATGAGGGTCACTTGGGTCAGGCGAACTCCGACGCGAAAGATGATGGGGGTTAGCTGAGGGCTCGATGCCCACGGGCATGTGGGTCAGCCGAGTGTCCGGTTCAGTGCATGATGTCGATCAGCCAAGGTCAGTGTGGCGTGTCGTTGACGTTGCCCCGCCCTGCACGCCGCAGGGGGAGGCCAAGCCCGCTGCCGCGCCCGAGCCGCCTGCGGAGACGGTGACGGAGAATTGGGAGGAGCGCGCCGACGAGCCGCCGGAGGAGCCGGCCTCGGCCTCTGCCGCGGGGCCGGACGACGGCCGCAAGAAGTACGGCCGCGACTGGCTGCTCAGCATCGGCGCGCGCATCCTTACGCCGCTGCCCCAGGCGCTCGACCCCTACCACCAGCAGGTGCGGCCGACGTGCATGGCACCGCATGCCTCGTGCCCACGTGTCGGGTGCTTGTACCACATATGTTACACTCCAGCGGTGCTTTCTGCCTGTGCGCATGCCCACGCATCAACCGGAGCCGATTCCATGACACCCCTTGCTTGTGTGCATGGTGGTGGCGTTTGGTATCCGTGTGGGCTGGGCGCGAAAAGATGCCACGGCTGGGAGGCGCTCGTTCTCAGGGGGCTCAGCTGCTGCCATGTTCCCCGGCCCTTTCGTCAACCCGCCCCCCCTGCCCGGCCGCCCACTGCCCGCAGAACATCGGCCTCAACGCGCCCACGGACAACACCCGCATCGGGGCCGGCCTGGCGCTCAACCGCGCCGGCAGCCGCGAGGCCGAGTGGGGCCGCGGCCGGGACGAGCGCGCGCGCTCGGGCGAGTTCCGCGGCGGCGACATGCGCGGCGCTGAGCGGCCTGGCGCCATGGGCGGCGACCGCCGTGGCGGCGATCGGGACATGCGCGGCGGGCCCTCGGGCCGTGGCGGGCAGGGCGGCATGGACCGGCGCGGATCAGGTACGGACCGCCTGATGTGATGCGGGTGGTCCTGGTCGCATGGGCGCGAATTGCTCGGCAGCCTCGACATACGGATGAAACGTGGGATCGTGCGCTTTCGCGTGGATGGCTACTCCTGCAGAGAAGGGGGGCGGGGGTGGAGCTGATGGTTCCAGCCTTTCGCCCCCCTTGACGTTCCCCACAGCTAACATGGACGACGGCTGGCAGCGGCGCGGGCCGCCGCCCCCTCCCTCGCCCGGTGGCGACCGCGGCGGCGGCAGCCGCGGCATGTCGCGGCAGGGCTCGTCCATGCCCATGGGGTATGGCGGCGGCCCCGTCAACCTGCACAAGACGGAGAACCGCTGGCAGATCGGCAACGCCGTCAGCGACGACCCGGACGAGGAGAAGAAACAGAAGACGTTCAAGGGCATCCTCAACAAGCTCACGCCCGACAACTACGAGAAACTCAAGCGGCAGCTGCTGGAGGTGCAGATTACGCACCAGAAGGTGGGGGCGGGGCCATGTAGGCGGGGGCGGGGCGAGGTTGCAACGGACCGGGTTTTGAGTGAGCGGATGCGCGGGCCCGCCGGCGTCGTGGCCCTCCAGTCCTGACCTTCCACCGGCGCGGTTGCTGACGCTGCGTTGCCCGCTGCCGGCCTCATTCCGCCGCTATCCAGACGCTGGAGGGCTTCATCAACCAGATCTTCGACAAGGCTCTCACCGAGACCACCTTCAGCGAGATGTACGCCAACCTTTGCAAGTAAGGCCGGCCGGTTGGTGGCGCGGGGTGGGTCTGGCAGGCGGTGGCCAAGCAGGCGGCCCGGCCGCCGAGTGGCGAAGGACACGGAGCGATGGGGCCAGTTGGGTTGACGGCAGGCACGCCAGGCTCTGAACGTCCTCGAGCAGGGCAGGGGACGCTGCGTCGGAAGAGTACCACCGGACGGTGCGTTGACGCTGCCCTCGCCTCGCCCCTCGCAGGGAGATCTACCCCTTCCTGCCGCAGTTCCCGGCCAACGACCCGGAGAACCCCAACGCCAAGCCCACCGACTTCCGGCGCCTGCTGCTCAACAAGTGCCAGCAGGAGTTCGAGGCGGGCGCGGAGGCCATGGAGAACGTCAAGAAGCGCGAGGCGCACGACAAGGAGGAGGCGGACAAGAAGGAGCACGAGGCGCCCGAGGCGGCCGCCGACGCGGCGGCGGCCGAGCCCGCCGACAATGGCAAGGTGAGGCCGGGTCCATTCTGCTGCCAGTGCCTGGCTCGCTGTGCAGCCTGGACCTGGAAGCCGGCCTGGCAAGCCCAGCTCACCAACTCAATCCGGCTGGAGTTTGGGTGCAGTAAAGTAAAATACGCCTGCTGACGCGTACCCCTGCGCCCGTGACGTGTCCCTCAGCCGGAGGAGGGCGAGATTGTGCAGCCCACCGCCACGGACGCCAAGGCCGAGGCGCGCGCCAAGGCGCAGGCGGAGGCGGCGGAAGCGGAGCGCGAGCTCAAGGCCCGGCGGCGCATGTTGGGCAACATCCAGTTCATCGGGCACCTGTTCAAGTGCGGCCTGCTCACGGAGCGCATCATCCACAACTGCATCCTGCAGCTGCTCAAGGAGGAGCAGGCGCCGCGGCCCGAGGACATTGAGTGCCTGTGCAAGCTGCTCACCACGCTGGGCAAGCAGGTGCGGCCTGGGGCGCTGGCAGTCCTCCACCCCACTTCACCCGCACGCACGTTTTTGGTATTATTTCAGAACACGCACGTGCCCTCTCAACATGCACGCGCCGACTCTCGCCATCCTACCGACCGCATGGGCATGCAAGACTGCACTCGCTTAGCATGCGGACCTTGCAGGCGCTACCGTGCCGCAGCCGCCCCTCCCCAGGTCGTGGGCGCGCTCTACCTTCCGTATGCCCCGCCCCCCCGACGTGTCTCTGACACCTTGCGCCCCGCCCTACGCGCCCCGCCTTCCCCAGCTGGAGGAGGCGGCGCTCAAGAAGGCCGGCCAGGGCAACCCCATGGACGTCTACATGGCCCGCATGACCCGGCTCCGCACCAACTCGACCCTGGACAGCCGCATCAAGTTCGCCATCCAGGACGTCATCGAGCTGCGCAGCGCCAAGTGAGGCAGCGGGCGGGGTTTGGCAAAGGACTCAATGGCAGGTCGGGCGCTACCGAGTTGGAGCCACGCGGTTCCAAGGGGAGCAGCGAGCCGGGGCCCTCGGCGCTAGGGCCGATTCCGTGGGTATGTCGCGCGTCGTTCCACGGGGGCCCATCCTGGCATAGCGGCAACATGCGCGGAGGAGCTGTACGCGCTCAGCTGCTAGCTTTGGTCAGAACGTCGGGGCAGCGGCGTACGCGCCAATGCCATGGTGCTGCTGCTCAGCCCGGTCCCGCCCTTCCCGGCAGGTGGGTGTCGCGGCGCAAGGTGGAGGGCCCCAAACGCATCGAGGACGTGCACCGCGAGGCGGCGCAGCAGGCGGCGGCGCAGGAGCGCCGCGACCGCGAGGAGCGCTACGGCAGGTGCGGCAGCGGCCCACCAGCGGCCGGGGCTGGGGCCGGCAGGGGGCTGGTGCAGAGCCGAACCGGCTGTCCTGGCTCCTAGCTTGGGGCGGCAGAGCCGCAGTAGCCGCACATCGGCAAACCGGCTGTTTGTTGGGGATGCGTTGGCGATGCGATGCGATTGTACTGTCACATCGGCAGTCCGTGCCCTGCACATGGGCTGCCGGTCAGCGTTACCATCTCAGCAACCTATTAACTGGCTTGCATGGTTGTGCCCCTGACCCACAGCCGGGGAGGCCCACCTGGGCGTGGTGGCCCCGGCGGCCGCGACTCCGGCGGCCCGCCGAATCGCTTCGAGCGGCCCGCTCCCGTCCAGGACGAGGCGCGGCTCATGGGTCGCGGCGAGGTTGCCCGCCCCCTGCGCGGCGCCGCTATGGAGCGGCAGGCCAGCAGCGAGGTCAGCCTGCGACCCTCGTCCTTCCTCACCAGCAAGCGGTTAGTGGCGGCCGGGGCGCGGGCACGCAGGCAGGGCGGGGCGTGAGACAGGGCTCGGAGCCCATCAGGCGGTGTATGAGCCGTGACCCTGTTCCTCAACGGCTGGGTGCTAACGCCTGCCCGATCACTGCACCCACAGGACCGGCAGCCCCGCGCAGCCCCCCGCCGCCGCCACCGCCACCGCCGCCCGCGACGCCGCCACGGCCGCGGCTCGCGGTGCGGCGGCCGCTGCCGCGGCGGCGCTGGGCCCCCGTGGTGGGGATGCGCCAGCGCCGGCTGCTGCTGCGCCGCCCCCGCCCCCTGCGGGCATGAGCGAGGAGGCCGCCCGCAGGAAGGGTGAGCGCCATGGCGTGTGCCGCTGGTGATTCTGAGCAGTGCTCGCGGTCGGCTCTGTTCTCGTCCATGGCCGGAGTGCGCACTGTCGTTGCCGCGGCCGTCACAAGTTGACCGTGTCGCCCGTCCTCGCTTCCCGCCTGCCTCCCTGCCAGGCTCGAGCTGGGTGCAGGAGCTGTACAGCCTCAAGAACAAGCAGGACAGCGCCGACGGGCTGCAAAGCAACCAGGCCAACGGCGCGCCCATGGGCGTGTTTCTGGCGGCCGCCATCCGCGAGGCGTTCGAGGTCCGCGGCATCGAGCCCGCGGCCCGCTTGGACCTGCTCAAGGTGGGCGTTAGCGGGGCTCTTCACGGTTATCATCTGCGCATGGGCCTGCGCGCTCACAAGGGTGCGGTAGCCCGCGCACCGCACCTCCTTGAACTGCACCCCCCTCTTGCCGCGTCCTCAGGAACTCCTGGTGGAGCAGCTCACCGCCCCCAGCGGGGTGCTCAACTCGTCCACTCTGGAGGAGGCGTTCGGTCGCGTGCTGGGCGAGATGCACACCTGGGTCGAGGACAACCCCAAGGCCGCGGGTGTGTCTGGGGGCGGGTTGCCAGCGGCTTCCTCATTGGCGTTCGCTGCGCCGGCACCTTCGTGTGCCCATAATAGGCACAACGTAGCGTCGCTTCCAACCGACCGATTGCAAGCTTGTCCCTTCACGCCCGTCCTGCAGGCGCGGCTGCCAAGGCGGTGGGCGAGCTGGCGGGCAAGGGCCACCTGAGCCTGGGGCCCTGCCTGCGGCCCATCTTCGAGGCCAAGGCCTCGGGCGGTGGCGACGACGGGGACGACGGCCCCTCGGAGCTGCCCCCCCTGGTGGACTTGGGCACAGCCGAGGAGGTGCTGGCCGGCGTCCTGGCGGCGGTGAGCGGGCAGTGGGGCTTGGGAGCTTGCATCCCGGAAGCGCCTGCAGAATTTCTGCAAGCACGCAGCGATCTTGGTGCAGCGCGTTGGTGGCATGTGGCGTGCAAGCGCACCAAGATCAACCTCTTGCCACGCGCGTGCGCCCTGATCCTCAGGCAACGGAGGCCAGCAGCGCCGACAACGCCGGCGAGCTGTGGCGCGCCAGCGGCCTGGAGGCGGCCAAGTTCTTCCTCATGGAGGAGGACGTGTCGAAGCTGGCCGAGAAGTACCCCTTCCTGGCGTGAGGCCCGGTCGCAGCGACGTAGGAGCCTGGGGCCAGCCCCTCCTGGCGTGACAGCACAGCGGGGTTGCGCCCCGCTGGCGTGGGCGTGAACGGGCGGCGGCTGGCGGCGGCGCCGCCGCTGGCGTGGGGGCTGTAGATAGCCCGTGGGCGGCGCGGAGTCGCCGGGCCCGGGGCTCGTCCGCGCGCCGCCGGGATGGCGGGGCTGTGCGGACGGTCAGCGGCAGGCGCAGCGGCAGGTCGCGACACGGTTGGTACAAAGTGCCTGGGGCATGGGCATCGCACGGGGCTGTGGGTGCCTGGGCGCGGACACTGGCGTGCGGGGTGCAGGAGAGCGTGTGGGCCGGGCGCATGGGCCCTAGACGTTGACGGGTGACTCGTCCGGTGGGCTGGGTCGGTGAAAGCGGTGCGCGCCGCGGCAGGTCAGAGCACAGTAAGTACGAGCACAGGCAGCAGAGGCGTCGGACGTGCTTTATGGGAGTGGCGAGGGGGTAGGGGGCAGTTGGGCATATGGCAGGCGCAGCCAGGTGCCTACGGGCGGTGGAGCCGAGCGCCGCCTCTTTCAGCGGCTTCCGGGATACCAGGTCTCTCCAGTTTTGCTCGCTGAGCTTCTCGAAATCTCAACACCCCACACTGCATCGCTTCGCGAACCGTGTAAGGAGAGCGGCGTTGCGTCCAGGTACATGCTCATGGTCCGCGGTGGGATCAGGGTGGGGGCTGGCAACGGCAGCTGGCGCGGCGGCAGGTGTCACTTCTTATCACTACAGAAATTGGTCCTGCGATCAGAAGACTAACTGCCGCTGTGGAGTCATAAGTGATGCCTGTAGCAGATACGTTGTTGCAAAAAGCAACCTCACCATGATCATAACCAAGAATGTGCACTTGCAGCACCTCGCCGCCAAACATATGCACCTGAACACCCACCAGCAGTCTTCTCCAAAAACACATACACACGCTCACGCACTTCGCCATCCATCCCGCGTCACGCCTCCGCCGTGTCCGCCACCACGATCAGTCCTTATCCCCCGCACACTCCAGCGCCTAGTATACAAGCAGTCAAGCGATCACGGGTCATACCACCAACGCTCCTGCGCACGGGGGCTCATGTCCGGCCTGGGCATACATGCGAGGCCCCTGCGCCATAGGTTGGCAGCAGCGGCGCCTCTTCCATACGCCTCGATACACAGAAACGCCGACGCCCCAGGCAGCACTGCAAGCCCCTCGCGGCGACAGCTCCGCACTGCGCTCGGTCCCGTAAGCCGCCCTACCTGCGCCCCGCAGCTCCGCGGCTCGCTCCCACTCCGATCAGTTCACAGCTCACTTGCTCCCCGTGCCCCAGCCCCCGCGAGCAGCCCCGCGCTACAAGCAGAAGCAAATCGAGACACGGGCACTCCGTTCACACAGTCGCTCAGCAGCTTATATAGATTAGCAGCCCCCGGGCTCGATGGTCGAGGTGAGGCCGTTGAGGCGCAGCCCCTCGCAATACTGCTCCGCGTTCTCTTGCGGGCACGCCACCACCAGGGCCACGCCCGTCTCGTGCGCCTCCTGTGGAACGAAGCGGAGGGGAAGAGCAGGCGGCAAGAAGCGTCGAGCCTTGGAGCTGACGATATGCTACCGGGTGCATGCCTCCGAGCTTAGAACGATAAGCTGGCTGGTGGAGCTGTGACCTCATTTGCTCAACACGGCTGGCCGCTGCCCCTGTTCATCACAGGCGGCCGCTTGCCTGCATGACGACGATCGCGTCATCCGCTGTGATCTCCTTGACCACCTTTAGAAGCACCTTGACGACATACCTGTCGGACGAGGAGACGGCGGAAAGCAGGTCTGAGCTCACGAAGCGACCCAGCAAGGTCAGAACGCACAGTGCCGCATGCAGATACGGGACAGTCAAGTCCCTGTGTTCCCCGTTCTTACTCGCGCTTGTTGTAGTTGTCGTTGTGGAGGAAGACCTAAACATGGGGAAGCAGGATGGGCACGCAGGTGTGTTGCAGGAGGTGGGGTGCCTCGAGCCGGCGGCCGGCCTGGTGCTTTGCTTCCAAACATGCTCACACATACCTTGTAAATAGGAGGACGCTTGTAGACCTTCTCGGTCCTGCAGACACCGGTGCCAGGGGCACTGAGGTCAGTTGCAGGTGGCAGGCGGCGTCCAGAGGGGCGCCGCACGGCGCCGCGCTGGCCGTACCCACACGACCCACAAGTCCAATTCCCTCGTGAGGCTGAACACAGTGAGCAAACCCCCACGCGACTGTGGGCCTAGGGAGGGCCCACGCACGCCTGCGCGTATGACTGACCCCGTCTCCGGCTTGGAGGTGGTTGTAGGTGCATCGAGCACGCCACCCTTAGCGTGTGTCCGTGTAGCAAAGCTACGCGTTGTCATAGGCACGACAGCGCCTGCGGAGAGATTTGGCCTTCGCAACTCAGTCTGCAGCGTCGCCTTCAAAAAGCAGATGCGAGGTGTTCGGATAGTTTCTACCAAAAGGCCGTGCGCAGAGATGCAAGCCGCCAAGCCCGCGGTTGTTGGAGCCGATGCTGTGTGGGTGTGGGAAGAGCCCTCGGCTGGGCGAGCTTGCTGGTCCCTCACCGTAGGGAGCGCACTGCCAGCCAATGGTCGCTGATCGTGCGAACGCAGCCTGCGCGCCAAAGAGACGGTGAGGGTCTAACAACCCAAACGGGCGGCTGCAAGATACTACAGACATGCTCTTGGACGCGTAGAGCTCTATAACAACCCACCACGGACGTTCGCCCGCTGGGGGTAGCTGCCGACGACCGCAGCGTGGAAAGAGGTGACAGAACCGACGCTGCCATCTTGCTGCACGGCCTGGCCGACTAATAAAGTAGCTCAGGGGTTGTGGGGCGTGGGTAGCTGGGCTGGCGTATGTGCACTGTTGGAAAGGGGGGGCTCACAGCAAGTCCTTCCCTTTGCATGGGCATGCACGGATGGCCAAACCTTCCAATGTTCCAAAGCTTGCGACCGACCCGTCCTACGGCCCAAGCCTAAAAGAATGGCAGACCAAATCCTCGATGCGGTCAAGACCGCTATCACGCCCCTGTTGAATGTCGCCTCGCTGTCCGACCTTTACACGGTCTACAAGTTGATCCCCTTCGAGTATGCCCTGGTAGGCGATATGTAATCGAAAGCTGCTCAGCTTATGGGGTAGCGCAGCTGTGTGAACGCGCTGGTGGCTTGCGTCGCCGACGGATGGCGCCAGTCGTCGCTGAAGCCGGCTGTGGTGCTCTTGAACGCTCGCTGACTGGCAGGTTGGACACTGCCTTTTCGTGGCCACCATGGCGCCGGACTTCAAGCACAGCTTCCTCGTGCACTTCTGGGTCAGTTAAGCGAGTTAAAAGGCACCGATCCCTGCGCCCGAATCTGGCGCTTTGGAACCTGTTTACGCAACTCAGCGGCTGCGCGTGCTGACAGCAGTGTTGGTTTGCCGCAGATCACGTTCCTCGCCGGATTTGGGGGCGGCTTCCTGTCGTCCCTTTTGATCATGGTGCGGCGAAGTTGTACATGCCCCCGATCATTGATGTGTCGAAGAGGGAGCGGGAAACCGGAAAGGCTCAACGGGCACGTGTCATACCCTTCAAGGACCCGGTCGCTGCAGGGCCGCCGCCACGCGGGTTGTGCTGGCAGTGCAGGCTGCACGGCACACCGTTGCATGTTCCTGACGAAACATAGCTGAGTATGATAGCCGGCCCCACGCTGCGCAGGACCCTGTCAAGGCGCCCATCAGCCTCTTCGCCAACAACACGCTCGGCCTCACCTGGGCCGTCTGCTGGTAGGGGCGCCAGCCTGCCAGCGCACCTGGCGGTCGCTCAGCTGGGCGCTTCCTGTCGCCGTCGCACACTCTAATCCAGGACGTCACGGGACGCAACACGACGAGCTGCTCGTGCCGCCCCGCCCTCCTGGCCCCTCCCAGGTGGATCATGAACTACATGCCGCTGGGCATCCCCGCCCGCATCCACTCCTTCCTGCCCGTGCGGGTGAGCGCCTGCCCGCCCCCCCCTCGATGCACGCTAGCGACATGCCACATGCCCACCACGCCTGCCAACCCGCTGGGCGGCCCGCAAGCCCCACGCAAGCTCAGCCATGGGTCTGAGCCGCTGCGCCGCCATGCGATGGCTGATGTGGCGGCTGGCGCTGCTGGCGCGCCACAGTTTGCACCCGGGCCCCAACTACCGCGCCCCAAACGCAACCCCTTCCCACCGCCGCCCCCTCCTCCGCAGATGATCACCAAGGCCTGCGTCACGCTGATGCGCGCCAACCTCATCATCGGCAGGGTGCGGCGGCGGGGCGGTCAGGGGGGCGGCAGGCAGCGCTGGGCCATGGCTTGCAGCGCTGTGTCCTTGTTTGCTGAGGCCGGTGGCGAGGCTCGGGCCTGGCGACCCGTCCTCTCTAGTGCCCGCGCGTGCCTGTGTTCGGCTAGCGTGTGAACCCCACAGGCACAGGCTGCCGTGTCGCACTTCCACACGCCACCCATGCTGCAACCAACGCCACCCTCGGTGCCGTCGCTTCCCTGACCTCGCGCGCTCTTCCTCGACCTCCCCTGCGATACTCGCTGCCCTCGCCGCCCCCGGCCGTCGTTTGTCGCGCCTCCAGCCTTCTCTGCATGCCACAAGCCCCACCGCCCTATCCCCTGCGCCCCTGCGCCCCCGCCCCCTCAGGTGGACCTGGCCGTGGGCATGTACCCGGGCGTGGTGGCGGCGCCCCTCATCCTGGGCACCATTGCCGGCAGCGGCGGCAAGATGATCACCGACGGCATCCGCGGCGGCTGGGGGGTGCTGCCCGGCGCCGCAGAGGCCAGCGCGCCCAGCTTCGTGTGGCGTTCTGCCGCGCTGGCCACCGCCGCCTACTGGGGCGCCTGCAAGGCCACCTCGCTGCTGACCAGCCAGGAGGCGGCCGCCATCATCATCACCGCGCTGGTGGGGCCATAGCCGAGGGCGGGGAAGGGCGTGTCCACGGGGCCTTGGGTGGGATCCTGCCGGGCGCGGGCGAGCAAGGCGCCGCTAATGGCCGGCCTCAGCGGCGGCGCACGCGTGGCGCGCGGTGCGGTGCGGGCGGGTGGGTGGTCTGGTCGGAGCTGATCCACCGCCTCGCGCTCCTCCTCCTCACGCCCGCTGCCGCCGCCCCCTCCTCGCCGCCGCCCCCTCCACGGCCTCCGCAGCTGGCCCACTCGCTGCTGAGCGACCTGCTGGGCCCCGCCGCCACCGACTTCACCTACCCGCTGGCCCGGCTGGCGCACACCGTCAGGTGCGCTCGCACCCGGCGGCCCCGCCACCCACGGCTGCTCCTGGAGGGGTCTGCTGCTCCGCCACCAGCTCATCAGCGGCTTGCGGCCATGGCAGTTGCACGGCCGCAGCCTGGCCGCAGAGAGACGGTCCCTCCAGAGCTGCCGTGCACTGCCGCCCCACCCCTGCCCCCGCAGCTTCGTGCCCATGCCCGGCACCTCGAGCTCGGCACCCGCGGGTGCCGCCAAGGCCGCCAAGAAGGCCGCGGAGGCGCCCAAGCCGGCCCCCAAGCCCGTGGCCGCCCCCAAGCCGGCGGCGGCGCCCGCGCCCGCGCCGGCACCCAAGCCGGCCCCGGCGCCGGCGGCGCCCGCCAAGCCGGCCCCCACGGTGGCGCCCGTGGCCCCCGCCAAGGCGGCCGGCTCCAGCGGCAAGGTGCGCCCGCCTGCGGCCCTGGGGCACTGGGTGCATGCATGCCTTGGGCAAAGGACTGGCGGTGGCTCTGAGTCCTAGCGGGCAAGGGCTGGTGCTCGGTCGCACCCGGCTTACAGCCGGGGGGGCCACATGGCGACGTGGGGCCGCGAGGCGGGGCATGGCGGCCGGGGGCGTGCTGGGGCCGCGGCGTCGACGCCTGAAGGACAGGAGGAGACGGAGGGGTTCTTGCCGCCGCCTGCACGCAGCCGTGTGCGGCGGCCGTGTGCCGGCTCCTGCTGGGTGCCCCCGCTGGCTGCGGCGCCGTGTTGGCTTGTTATGTGTCTTGTGCTGTGCGCCTCATCCCGCAGAAGAACGGATCGACCGCCATCAAAGCGGACAGCAGCGGCAAGGGCGGGTGGGAGACCGTCGGCAGCAAGAAGGACAGCAAGAAGAGCCGGTGAGGCGGAGCTGCAGGAAGAGAGGGAGGCGCACGAGGAGCAGGAGGATAGGGAGGCGGGAGGGTAGAAGTTATGGCATGAGGAGACAGGGTGTATCCCCGCAACTGCCGGCGAAGAGATGTGCGCACTTGCTGCTTGGACTGGCTGTATTGCGATACCGGTGAGACCTGCACGCGCATCTCGTGAGGGGTGGGCGATTGCATCACCCCGATGGTCGAGTCGTCGAGGGGGCCTTGCTGCGCATCGCTGCCGCACGTGCACTTGGTGTCGCCAAGATGCGGTATTCAGCTGACGATAGCTGCTTGGCGAGGGGTGGGGTGGTGGACTGTGACCTGTGAGTGGGGCCCAGGCCCCAGATCGTGACCCAGGGAGAGGGCGATGCGCTGAGGTGAGCGGAGAGCAGGCGCTGCGCTGAGGCCGCTGCTTGTTTGTTAGTGATCGCTGGCGGATGCCGAGGGTGATGCGTTACGGGCCGAAGCGCGCGTTGCGCTCGCGTGCGTTGAGGAGCGCGTCCGCAGGGGAACGACCAGGAAGCCCGCTGGGCCAGAGGCGAGTTGTGGCAGGTACCTGTAGTCTCCCCTGCTTGGTGCACGCTTGGTAGTGAAGGCTGAAGTGTGCCTGGCACTATGTAAGCGCCGGCCTCGCACCGTGCGGAGGTTCCCACACGACTGAACCAGTGGCGTGTGATCGTGCAGTGAAGGGCGTCCCGGCAAGAGCGAGCAACGTGGGTTGGTACCCGCACGCAGTACTGCACGGTACGGCACCATCGACAGCTGGCTGAGGTCCGTCCCACTGCCCGGACGACCCGTTTACTTGCGCCCACGCCGTCAAGCTCTGATAGCAACAACACTAGCATCACTGTGTCCAACCTGTCCATCCTCTTCAGGCGCTTATAGTTGCGGCTGCACACCTCGACGCAGCATCCCCGTCGTTATTTGTTTAACGGATAAGATAACGCTGTGCTGACGACAAGCAGGGCATGTAGCGCCGAATGGCGCCATCGGCTCCTCCTCGTCGCTGGCGCGCGCTCGCGGAAGCGGCTACTTGGATTGTGCTTGCTTTGGCTGTACTGGTGTATGGCGATGGCGAGCGCGACCTCATCACCGTGCTCTTCCTTGGCAACAGCAACAAGTGCGTGTCGGTGCTGCGCACCCCTGCAGCCCCTACTTTGTTGCCCCCACCAGCCCCCCTACCGGCCCCTGTCTCTGCACCCCTGCCGCTAGACGACCCGCTTTCGCCACAGCGTGCCGGCTCGCGGCCTCAGGCTCACGCGCTCCCCGCCCAGCCTGTGCTCTCCTCTCACCGCCCTGCACACCGCCCTCCCTCTCCACCCCTCCGCCCCCCAGGCTGGGCCTGCTCATGGGCCTAGTCAACCTGTTTGCCAACGGCCTGCTGTTCCTGTACGTATACGCCTGGTAGGTCGCTACATCCGGTGCGCGCAAGCTCGCCTCGGCGGCCGCCCGCAGCTCGCCTCGCGCCCGCTAGCAGCGGCGCCCGCCAGCAGGCGTCAGCGCCGCTACCCAGGCGGCCTCCTCCTGGTGCCGGCTAGCTGGTTTAATTGGGGGGCCGCCAAGTGGGATGCACGGAATGTGTGACACAGCCCGGCCGCTGGTGGCCTCAGCGGGCAATGGAGTCTGCAAGCCAGGTGGCCCAGGCAGCGCGTGCGCCTCGGCAGCGGCCTTCACCCGCTGTGCCCCGCTCGCCCCCACTGCCTCGCCGCCGGCCGCAGGCTGGGCTGGGTGCGCAAGGTGCCCGACCCCACCTCCAACACCCTGGCGGTGCCCGCGGGCGCGGTCACCTTCGCCACCAGCATCGTCGCGTGAGGCCGGGCACTGGGGTGGCACGGCACCGCAGCGGCCCCCCCCCCAGCAGCAGCAGGGGCAGCAGCAGGGACACACGGGCACCTTGACCACCCCCGGGCTGCTTCCTCCCTCCCACTCCGTTGACCTTTGTGCCCCGCCCTCTGCCCCCCTGCCCTGCTCCCCCGGCGGCCCGCAGCTTTATCATCGCGCTGTGGCCGGTGTTCGGGCTGCTGTCCATACTGCAGGTGGTGAGTGCCGGCGCTGGGCTGGCGGCAGCACCAGAGGGGCGCTCGTGTGTGGGCCGCGATACGGAGCGAGGCAGCGCTCGCAAGCAAGGCCGCGCGGTGGGGGGAAAGGGCTGGGCCGGGGGCTGGGGCGGGGGCGGGGCGGGGGCGGGGCCGCAGCGCCAGGCGCCCATGGCGCGGCAGCTGCACGCAGGCCCCCCACTGCCCCCCACTGCCCCCCACTGCCCCCCACTGCCCTCCAGCCGGCCAGCCTCTGCGACACCTCCAGTTTCCAGCACCGCAGTGCAGCCGCCCCCTGGCGTGCGTGTGTCCACCCCACCCGCCCTCCCAGCCCTCGTCAGACTTGTCAAGCCCCTCCCGTCAGCCGTTTGCTGTTTGATGAAACGCAGCCCGTGTCCGCCCTGACCTCGGGCCCATTCCGCCATCCGCCCGAACCCCGGAGAGCCAACCCCGCGCCCCTAACCTCCCTTGCCTTGCAGCCCCTAACTCCTAGCCCTCTCTACACGCCCCCTGTATTCCTCCATCCCTCCCGACGCGCTCCTCCCTGCCTATCTCCCTACGACCCTCCCTCCCTCCCTCCCTGGCCCCGGCCCCTCGCCAGCTGCTCCTCACCTACGGCGCGGTAGTGGCGCTGGCGCTATTGCCCGGGGTTGGACCGCTGAGGGCGGAGCCGCGGTAGCGCAGCGGCGGCCGTGCGCCGCCGTGGCGCGGGCAGAGCGGCAGCACCAGCGGCGCAGCGCTCGCAGCTGCAACCTGCTTGTCGTCATCCGGCCCCGCACCCTCAGCGGCAGCGGGGCAAGCTGAGCGCAGCCCTCGCTGGGCAGCGGCAGTGGGGCAGGCGGCGGACGACCGCGCGGCGGAGGGGCGGTTGCCCGTGGCGGCCCCTGCGCGGCGGTCGAGTAAGCGCCGATCCGCTGTACCCTGGTCGGCAGCCAGATGCCAACGGGGGGGGCCAACGCGGGGGCTCACGTCGGGGCCGTGTCGGGGCCGCCTGTTGCTGTGGAGCCCGGCCGTGCCGCCTGCAGCGTTATGCAGTCGCGGCGATGTGGCTCTGCGCTGTCTCGCACGTACCAAGCCAGACGGCCGGAGCTGGGGCGCTCGGGGGCGATCCAGGGGCCCTTGCGGCCTCGGAGGTACCCGGGCAGTCGCTACCGCTGGCGCTGGCGGCGGTACACCCCGTAAGGGCGAGCGGGGCAAGCGGATGGGCTGCATCTGGCCTTGAGTGGCCCGCGTGCCGTTTGCTGGTGCTGTTACTGGCTCCGGGGCAGGGGGGCGGGGGTGACCGCATGCCTGGCCAGGGGGCCGAGCCCTCTCGCTGTAACTGGTCACAAGCTCCGGCTGAGCCGCCGGCCCTCTGCATGGCGACCAGCCACACGGTAGGGCCAGGGCAACTGGTGCAGGCGGTGTCGTGCCGCACAGCTAGCTCCGCACGGGCGCTGCTGCGCGTCGAAATGCTTCATCTGGAATGCCGGACGGCCGCACTCATGGAGGAGAGCAGGTGCACCGGGTGCAAGTTGATCGGATGGAGGTTGCGCCGAGGTTGCTGCGGCAGTTGAACGGCCTGCCCGCAACATGTACCGCGGAACCTGGCACCGAACGCATTCTTGACCGCGAGGCGGGTGCCCGCCACAACTCGTGACATTTCGTGCACGGCGGCATCAACTAACGCCGCAGCGCACATGCGCGGAGCGGTCGTAACATGCATGTTTCACGCCATGTTGTCGGCTCTTCTCTAAGTTATGTTTTGTGACAGGTCATCTGCCGTTGAAGTACTACAGCTTTGAGGATACTTTCTAGGATAGCGGCTCGAGTATTATTGCGACCGACACGCACTGCATCAAGCATGAACATCTGATGCGAGTCGGACGGACCTCGGCTGCTGCCTCGACAACCATGCCGTACACCATTGGGAGGAAGTCCGTGGCCAAATGCGCAACGAGGCCTTGATAGCATTACGTTCGCGCTTCCTGCTTTAAGCGGCCATCCACCATCGCCGTCACTCAATGGCGGCACCACGCCTCGCCCGCCGCGCCGCGCGCATTCCCGCAGCGCTGCTGGCGCTGGCACTGCTCGGTGCCGCCGCCCCCGACGCCGACCTTCACCAAGACGACGGAATGTTGCTCGGCTTTGAAAGGTGAGGTGGCAGGGCAGGGCAGGGCAGGGCAGGGCAGGGTGGCGTCGTTATGCGTGCGGCGGACTCGAAGTGAGGCGAGCCGCCGCGCAAACGCCGGTTGGGACCTGCAGCAGCCGTCGCTGTATGACCTCTGCCTCCTGCTGATAGCAACTGCGCTGCTTAGCGTGTGATTGCCGGGGCTGCCGTTGTGGCGGCGGGTACTGAATGGATCTGGCCGGCGCGTTGCTAACCTGTTATTTCCTGCACGTCGTCAGCCACATTGGGCCTATTGAAAGTATTCGCAGGCCACAATGGGGCCTGACACGCGTCAGGGCCGCGCTCGCTCGTATCTTCTCAAGTCGCGGCCTGCCCGACCGACTTCCCCTCGCCTTCTCCCATCCGCCCTCCGCAGCCTCGAGCGCTCCGTGCCCTCCGGCCACGTGTCCACCATCACGGGGCCCCAGCCCCGACCTCTCGACGACATTTCCTCTCAAGGCCGTTCATTGATTGCCACCCCCATCTATGGCGGACCCAGCGTCCGGCCAACCCCAAGCCGCGCCGGCGGCTCCCCTGGTCGCGGGGTGAAGGGCGG
>BDDC01000890.1:2086-34969 GCA_001662425.1 Chlamydomonas sphaeroides | reverse complement strand
CCCCTTTATCCCCCCCCCCCCCCCCCCCCCACCTCAACTGGTCAACAGCAATCCGGCACAGCCACCAGCACACCACGTCAATGCACGCAGGCTCCGCACAACGGCCAGTCCATCCGCTCCGCTGCACCCTGTGGCATCCTATCGCGGCCGCTTGGGTGCCGGCACGCCCTCAGGGCCGTCAGCGCCCCGGGGGCGCTTGCCAGCAGCAGCCTGGCCCCTGCCCGCAGCTGAGAACGCCTGCTGCAGCGTCTGCTGCCCCTTGGGCGTCGACGGCTTGCCGCTGCCGCTGCCGCTACCGCTGCTGGCCCCCCGCCCAGAGGCATCCGGTGGCGGCACCTCTGCCCGCGGCCCCGGCCTGCATGCGTCGCTGCCGCCGGGCCCCGCGCCCTGGCCCCCAGGCGGCTCCAAGTTCTCCTGGTCCGAGTCGCTCAGGTAGCCGCCGTCCTCGCGGGCAGCCGGGCGGCGGTCGCGGGTTGGGGCCGCGCCAAGGCCTCGCAGGTCCCGCCGCGTGTCCACCTGCGCGGGGTGGGGGGTGCGGAGTGCGGGGGCGCAGAGGCGTGGTGTTCGCAGCGGCCGCGTGTGGCCACTAGCGTATGAGCAGCGGGATAACATGACGAGCTCCCTAGCGCCCCGGCTCAGGTGAGGTGTGCGACTGAGGCATTCGGCTGTTTGGCTGCCCAGACGAGCACCGGTAGCTGAATCTGGCCTTGAACCCCTGCCGCCACCCAACCAGACAAGGCCGGCGCACCTTCAGGGACGCTGCCTGTCCATCGAGGACCTGCCAGGCGGGTGGCACAGCATGGGCAGGGGGCGAGGGGCGCTGGCGCTCAGGGTGCTCACGTGAGGACCAAGTTGCACCAACAGCCCCCAGCGCCGCAGTCGAGCACAGGACGCTGGACTACCACACGGGGTCACGTGCTCATGTCGGGGCAGGGGGTTGGTGCCTGCCCGCTGCGGCGTGCCGTCAGGCTTGGGCAATTGGGAGGCACCGGCTGCTCAGGCGAGCAGACCTCAGCCTCCCCGTGTTGCGTCAGGCCCATTATAACGAGCTTCATACAACTTGACCGGGGTCACGCGTGCAAACCGGCAGTGCCGGGTACGTGGCTGCGGTGACTGTTCGGCGATGTGCAGCGCTATGGCGAGCCGCCCGTGTAAGCGAGACCGAGGGAGCACCGGCAGAGCCTACACACACAAGGTTCCTTCTGCCGTAGGTACGTCTACGCGTTGCGATTTGGGCGTGCTGTGCTGGGGCAGTGTTGTGCTGTTAGCATGCGTTCACTCGCAGCGGCGGGTGCTGCGGGCTGCAGTCCCACATTGCGACACCCTACCAACGCCAGGTAAAACACATTCTGGTACGCAGGCTGGGAGCATTGGGTTCCTTCGGGACGGCGCTGGGCTTCGCTCCCCGCACTTGTGCACTCAACTAAACGCATCCCTGTTTGCCTATTACGCACGACCAACGCGTCACCGCACCCCCTCAAACGAACACACGCCTCCGGCGCGTGCGATCAACTCCATAACCCACAGCTTTCATTACATGGCCTCGCGGCACTGTCTCCTCACCTTGCCCACTGTATCCAGCTTGCCCTGCACAGCAAGGGGCATCGGGCCGCGACAACGGGCGATTGGTTGCGGCAGCAGCGGTAGGAACCACGAAGTGCGCCGGCCGGGGGCTCCGCGGCTGCTGCCAGCGCCTGCTGGCCCCTGCCACTTATTGCCGGCATCCCCGCCCCCTCCATGCAGCCCCTTGCACCTGGATGGCCTCCCACATGATCTCATCCACCGAGCCCGGCACCAGCAGGAACTGCACCTGCACGCAGCTGGCCTGGCCTGCGGGGTGGGGAGGAAGGGGAGGGCACGCGAGGTAAGGCGGCAGGGGGCAGGGCGCAGGCTGGCTCAGACTGCCATGACCGACGACGCAGGCCGGGGTCGTGCGCCAGCCCCTGCCAGCCCCAGCCACACGGCACAAGCGCCACAGGCCCTCACCAATGCGGTGCGCCCGGTCCTCTGCCTGCGTGATCTCGCCCGGCACCCAGGACAGCTCGGCAAACACCACCAGGCTGGCCTGAGTCAGGGTCAGGCCCACGCCGGCGGCCTGCGGGCGGGAGACAAGTAGGCCCTGAGTGGTTGGCCGAGGCGCGCTGCAATTGTGCAACACAAGGAGGCCCCCGCCAGCGGCACCGGCCATCGCATCCGCCGCGTGGTATGCCGGCAAGTTCGCCTCCCACGTGGCCGCTCCCCGCGCACCTTGATGCTCAGGATGGCCACCTGCGGGACCAGGGGGCGCAGGGGCGGGCGAGGACACCTGGTGGTGCAGGGATGGCCGGCGCACGCTGCACGCCAGTGGCCCTGTCCGCTGCAAGCCCCCGGCGGCCTAGGAACGCGGCCCAGGACAAGCAGCACACACCCGCTCGCCGCGAGCCTTACTCTGATACAGCGCCGTGCCCACCGTGCCCTCGGCGATGGCGGCCTTGTGCGGCATCCCGACCTATTCCCCGCCCTGCCCGCCCAGCCACCGCTGCGCCTCCTCCTCCATTTTCCCTCCCCCCTTCCCCCCCCACCCTGACGTCCTCGTTGTCCTGGAACCGCGCCACCTCCTCCGCCCGGTCCTCCTTGGACGAGCCATCGATGCGGATGTACTTGACGCCCTTCTTGTCCACCTGCGGCACCAACAGCCGCACCAGCAAGGCGGGCTGGCGGCCGGGGGCTCGACCCAGCAAAGCAGTGCACCCACGGGGCCCCGCCCGCCAGCGCTGGTCGGCAGCACTGGCGCCATCCCTCGTCAGACTGCGCACAGGAGTTGCTGTCCAGCGGCGCGCTGGCTCCGGTCGCTTGTCGGCACAGCGCCCCACTGCGTCCGCCCCAGGCAGCACCCACCACCTCCTGCATGGCGTCCAGCATGACCCGGTGGTGCCTGCAGCCGAGGGCAGGAAGGGGGCCGGCAGCTGCGGAGTAGGCGGTCCGAGGCGCCCGTGTGACGCACTGGTCCCCTGCTAGCGTGGTCCAGGATCCCCGACCCTCCCCCTCCTCGCAGCGGGCTCACGCGAACAGCAGGAACTTGGCGCCCGACTCCAGCAACTCCGCCACATACTCCTTGACCACGCCCGTCTTGAGCTTGGCCGTCTCCCGGAATAGCGACATGACCGCGTTCTGGCTCTCAAAGCCTGGCGATGGGCGCGGTGTCAGGCAGAGGGGGCCAAGGTGTGGGGCCGTGGCCTCGGCGCCCTGCATGCCACCCGCAGCCGCCCCGTGCCGCCGGCCTAGGTGCCGCCCCACCCAGCCGCCGCACCCCCGGGCGCGGCCTTGCTGGCCAGCAGGCGGATGCCCTCCAGCTCGGCTCGCTTGGCCTCCAGCTGCTTGCACTCAGAGGAGCCGGGGTCCAGCGACAGGAAGACCTGCGGAGCGCAGGCAGCGCCGGTCACAGGCATGAGGCGCTTTCGGTTCGTATTGTAGCACTATCGGCCAGGTGTCTAGCACTATCGGCCCGTTGACACCTGGCTGCGTGCCGAACCACAAGCTGTGAGAGGCATGCTGGCTTCGGGCTAGCAGGCATAGCGGCCGGCTCAAGAATGGGTTGTCACCTTGACGGCATAGAATATCCTGTAGATGTGAAGCGCATTCTTTGTGGGACCCTCCCAGAATGGCGACCCTTAGTGCGTACAGATCACAGTAAGGCAGGAGGGCCGGTGGTCTCTCCCCTAGAACCGGCTCTGGCTGTCTAGTAGTTAGGTATCCGTCGCAGAGAAACAAACCTCTTCAGGATTTGGACATGGGCACATAACCCGCCTAGAGCATTGCCGCTTGGCCAGATCTTTACTGCTTAAGGTCGGGGGCTGGTATGGGGGCTTCGCGGGCTGCGCGCCGCCGCCATAGCACGGGGGCCCCATTTTCCCCCATCCTGCCGCCTCCGCGCGGCGCCGCCCACCTGCGACCTCATCTTGGGCGGCAGTTGTGTGAGCACCTCGGCCTTGAGCCGCCGGATCATGATGGTGCCCACCAGCAGCCGGTTGAGCTCCTCCTGGGGGAACAGGGGGAGAGGGGTGATGAGTCGTGGGATGGATGGGTGACAGGCGGGGTGGATGGAGGAACACTGGGCGGCGCCGCAGCGGACCGGGGTCGTTCACGTGACACCAAGCGGCGAGGCTGCGAGGCCCTATCCCTGGCGAAATCTGCTGGAGTCAGTGAGTCTGCGCAATCGCTCCCTCGCCGCCCCATCGGCGCCAGGCCGCAGGCCGCACCTTGTTCTTGGCGCCCACCACCCGGTTGAACCTAGGACGGGGCCGCAAGGGGCGTGGTGGCGCAAGACAGCCAGATGCGTCACGTGGTACTTAGCCGGCAGCCCTCGGGCGGCCAGCAGCTCCTCCCTGCGCCCCCCCACCCCCAGCCCTCCAGCGAGCCCCCTTCCAGCCCCAGCCCTCGCACTTGGGCTGCACCACGCAATAGTGGTCCATGAACTTGGCGCGGGTGATGTGGGCGGCAGGCAGCAGGGCCTGCGGGCAGGGGCGGGGGGGCATTGCAGCCCACCGTGCAGCGAGTCGTGGCGAGCCACGCACAGGCGGACACACTATGCTCCCCCCGCGCGTGCATGCGCCCGGCCTGGTGTCCGCTGTCTGCTGGTTTGGCACCCTGGCACCTGCGGCCCCACCCCTTCCCGTCCACCGCCCCCACCTGCAGCAGCGTGATCAGCTCGTCCGGCCGCGAGTGCGCCGGAGTGCCCGTGAGCAGCAGCGCGCGGGCGGCGTTCTGCAGCAGCGGCATCGCCACCTTGGTGCGCTGCGTCTGCGCGTCACGAGACGATGGGCGGGGGAGGGACGGAAGGCGCGCAGTACGGTGCGGCATGAGGCCGCTTTCATAACGCCTTGCACCTTGCATCCCGGCCGCGTCTCAAGCGAGCGAGGTTTCCTGCCGCTCCCCAAAGGTTTTGCCGCGTGCTCACGGCGTGACCCACTGATTTGCATTACCCCAAGCAGAGCCATGAGTTCCCCACGCATGCCCCGCGACCGGCTGAAGATAGGTATTGCTCTTAGATGCCTCAATGATTACTGATGAAGAGACAGCTGTAGTCCCGTTTCAGTCCCGCTTTAGTACCGCAACACTTCCGAAACCCGCACGCACAGAGTGGTTTTTGATGGCGTGCGCCTCGTCCAGCACCACCATCTTCCAGCGCCGCCCCTGCACCTTGTCCGCATGGAGCGACAGCTGCTCGTAGCTGCGAGGTGCCGAAGCCATGGGCCGGCGCGGTGTGGCGGGCAGCGACGACACCGTGGGAGGTGGGCGGGCGGGTGAGGGCCTCCCAACTGGGAGCACCAGGGCGGGGCGGCTGCGAGCGTGCGAGGGCTCCCCACTGTGCACCCACTTTCCCGGCTGCGTAGGCCGCCCCAGCTGTGATGAGCGGACTGCAAGCCGACCGGTGGTCCTTGCTTGGGTCCCGCCGGCCCGGCCCCGCCCGGCCCGACCCCGACAAGCCCGACGCACGTGATGATCACGATGCTGTAGGGGTCCTTGATCTGCACGGCAGGGGCCAGGAGGCGGTTTCTGACGTCAGGTGGAAGGGCCTGTGCGCCGGGCGTTTGTATATGGCGGCTCCTGGCCCCTGGCCCCAGGCTCAACATGCGGCCCGCTAGCTACTCCCCGCTGGCAGGGTTGCTGCCTGTCCCTCTGCCTGGGGTGGCTGCAGCCTCCTCACCCTGGGCACGTCCTGCCTGCCGGTGATGACCAGCACCTGGTCCTGGGGGCCGAGGGCAGGAGGGGCGGTGGGGGGAGGGGGGGAGGGGCGAAGGGGCTGTGAGGGTGGGGAGGGGCGGGGAGGGGATGGCTGGGCATGTGGGCGTTCTTGTGGGCGGCACTCGTATCCCCCTCTCCACACCAGTCCTCTCCCCCCGTACCTCGGTCAGCCCCAGCCACGTGTGCAGCTCGCGTGCCCAGTTGCCGCGGAGGCTCTTGGGCGTCACGATCAACGCCGGCCACTCGTTGCTGTAGCACTTGAGCAGCGCGATGGCCTGTGCAAGGGGGTAGAACAGGGCATCAGGGAACGAAACAAGGCGTGGGAACAAGGGGTGCCCCCTCCGGCCGCTGCCATTCGGCCCCTCCCCACCTGCACCGTCTTGCCCAGCCCCATTTCGTCGCCGATGAGAGCCCGGCCGCCCTGTCTGAGCGCCAGCCTGGGGCCACGGTGCAGGAAGAGCAGTCCTCGGGCTGTCACCAGTCCAGCCGCGCAATCTCGCGCTCGCAGGCGGGTGCAGTGCCGGGGCGCGGTACTTGGCCGCAATCGCCGCGTGTCGCTTCTCACCAAACATAGCACCACAGCCGTGTAAGCTCCCTCATCCCGCTGCACCGCCTGGCCGCCCCGCCCCGCCCCGGCCCGGCCCGGGCTCACTTGACGCCCTCCCGCTGGAAGGGCATCATGCGCTCGTCCAGTGACGCCCCCGCCGCCTGCCCTGGCCGCCGCGTGAGCCGCGCATACAGCGCCGAATCATCCGTGCGGGCGGAGGCGACCAGGGTGCGGTCCACAAAGTCGGGGAAGGAGGCCTGGGGACAGGCGGCAGGCGCCAGGCGGCAGGCGGCAGGGGTGCACAGCAGGAGGCACAATCGGGCATAAGCCGCGCCGACCCTACGGTCCGCCGAGCCCTGGCTGGGCGCCTGGGTCCTTGGCTGCTGCGACAAATACTGTGCTGGCCGTGGCTGACAGTGTGCAGGGGGTCCTGCGGCCTCGCTCCCATCGCGCTCATGCTCCTGGCCCCGCCCCGGCCTGCCCGGGCGATTCCTCACGTTCCAGTCGAGCTGCAGGTCCACGCCCTGCGTCTTGAGCTTGGGGTCCCGCAGCAGGTCCACCACCGACTGCCCCGGGAGGGGGCAGCGGCAGGCGAGGCGAGGGGCAGGGGGAACAGGTGAGGAACGGGGCGGAGGCAGTGGGCGGGGAGCTGCAGCGGTTGCAGGAGCCAAAGCAGGAGGGCGGCGGCATGTCAGAGCAGGTCCATGCAGGCGAGGCGCATGGGGGCCCCGGCGGCACGGGCCTGCGGCCGCATGCTGCCGCCCCCCCTCCCCCAAGGCCGCACCTTGTAGCTGGAGATGGGGAACATCCACACCCGCTTGGCAGCGTCGGGCGCGGCGCCGTGGCAGCGCGACAGCGAGGCGCACAGCACGTCGCTCTGGCCCACCACCACCTGCCAGAGCGCAGGGACAGAAAGAAGGGGGCGGGCGTGGGCAGAGGGTGAGATGCGCAGCGGCGCCGCACCTCTGGGACGTCAATGTCCTGCTGCGCTAGCCCCTTGTGCAGCGGGGCGGTTTCGCGCCTGGGATGCGCCCACGGGCGCCGGGCGGCACCGGCGGCTCCCCTGATGACACCCACCCTGACGGAGAAGGCTTTGTCGGGCTCCAGCGCAAGGCGGCACGTGACGAAGGCCTGAGGAGGGCGGGCACCGTAAGCGGGCAGCGCCCGAGCAGCCGCGCAGGCAGCAATGCCTTGCGGTGAAGAGGTTGTGCGGCCAAACCGACCGCACCCGGCGAAAGGCTGTTGTGGTGGAGCCCGCGTGGGGCTGCTGGGCGGGGGGCGGCGCCAGCGGGTGGCAGTGGCCCGGCGCGGCGGGCGTACCGCCAGCAGGCCCCGCGGACGCTGTGGGGGGCTCCCCCCGGCTGCACTGCAGCGGGTGGGGCTGGGCGTGCTGCTGCTGCTGCTGAGGATGTTGATGCCCCCCCGGGTGGGGCTGTTGTGGCCCTAGCTGGGCTGGCACGTCGGGCGGGTACTGCCGCTGCTGGTGGTTGTGGTGGTGGTGGTGCTGCTGCTGCTGCGCCAACAGGTGCCCTCCGCCGTGCTGCTCGTAAGGGGCCACCAAGGGGTGCGGGCGCTGGCCGTGCGCCTGTCCCCCAGCAAGTGGGTGCATCCGGGCCGTACAGCCTGGCCCTGGAGGCGCTTGCCCGTAGAACGCAGACCCTGACTGCGGCGGCGGGTGGTGTTGCGCATATGCCGCCGCGGGTGGGGCGGCCGACGGGCCCGCAGGGCCTGCCCCCTGCAGCGCTTGCCCGTAAGAGCTAGGGCCTGGCTGCGGTGGCGGGTGGTGCTGTGCATATGCCGGCGGCTGCGGGACAGCCGAGGGGCCCGCGGGGCCTTGCCCCTGCGGCGCTTGCCCGTAGCTCCCAGTGCCCGGCTGGTGCTGCTGAGGATGAGGATGAGGATGCTGAGGATGAGGATGCTGCTGCTGCTGCTGCTGTGCACATGCCACTGTCGGCGTAGCAGCCGGCGGGCCTTGTCCCTGCGGCGCTTGA
Source organism: Chlamydomonas sphaeroides (assembly GCA_001662425.1). Classification (NCBI taxonomy): domain Eukaryota; kingdom Viridiplantae; phylum Chlorophyta; class Chlorophyceae; order Chlamydomonadales; family Chlamydomonadaceae; genus Chlamydomonas; species Chlamydomonas sphaeroides. The sequence goes on along the minus strand of BDDC01000890.1, from coordinate 26,707 downwards.
CCGGAGCCCGGCGGCGGCGGCGAATGGCATTGCGCGTAGGCCGGCGGCAGCTGCAGGCCAGCTGTCGGGCCAGCCGGGCCTTGCTCCTGCGGCGCTTGCTCGTTAGAGCCCGGGGCCCGTCGCGGTGGCGGGTGGTGTTGACCATACGCCAGCGGCGGCGGGGCAGCTGATGGCCCTACGGAGCCTAGGCCCTGCGGCGCCTGCCCGTAAGAGCCAGGGCCTGGCTGCGGCCGCTGGTGGCAGTGCGCATATGTCACAGTCACAGGCGAAGCTGACGGGCCCACGGGGCTTGGACACGGCGCCGCTTGACCATGAGAGCCGGAGCCCGGCTGCGGCGGCGGGTGGTATTGCGTGTAAGCCGGTGGCAGCTGCGGGGCAGCAGCCGAAGGGCCCACCGAGCCTTTCCCCTGGGGTGCTTGCGCGTAAGGGCCGGGGCCCGGCTGCGGCGGTGGGTGGCGGTGCGCATAGGCCATCGTGTGCGGGGCAGCTGATGGGACCGCTTGGCCTGCCCCCTGCAGCGCTTGCCCGTAAGAGCTAGGGCCTGGCTGCGGCAGGGCGTGGTGTGACGCATAGACCGCCGCTTGCAGGGCAGCCGAGTTGCCCCCGTGGCCTGGCCCCTGCAGCACTTGCCCCAAGTATTCAGTGCCCGGCTGCGGCATCGGTTGCGGCTGCAGCTGCGGCTGCGGCTGCGGCTGCGGCTGCGGCTGCGGCTGCGGCTGCGGCTGCGGCTGCGGCTGCGGCTGCAGCTGCGGCTGCGGCGGCGCCTGCTGCTGCTGCGGGTGGCTGTATGAGGGTGACGTAAGTGGGTGCGGCCGTTCCGCCTGGCCTGGTGCCTGCTGGTCTGACGCAAGCCCCGTTGGCGTCGTTGTGGGATGCGGAGGACCAGCTGGGCATGGCGCCGGCCGCGCTTGATGCGCTTGGCCGTTTCCTCCTTCCAGCAACGGGCATGGTGCCGTTGCCAGGGTGCGCTGCGGAGCGGCCGGGCCTGGACCTTGCTGAGCTGGTCGATCAGCCCGAGATTGCGGTGGCAGGGCAACGAAGGGCTTTCCAATCTGCGCTCGCGCCGATACTACAAGGCGGCCGGCCGGTGCAGGAGGCTGCTGTGGCTGGGCGTGCTGAGGTGCCGGTGGTGCCCATTTTGGAGTTGGGCCACTTAATGCGACAGGCCCCTGAATGGCATGGCAGCAACGGCAGTGGCGGCAGAAGGACAGTGTTGCGTTTGCACAAGCCCCTTCCCGCATGGGTGCGCCTTGAGCGCGTCATTACGCAGCGGTGCAACAACCCTTGCTTCTCGCTACATGTACGAAACGAGCAAACTTGCGGAGTCCTGCGGACCTTAGTTAGCCCAGAGGTGTTGCCATGTTGCATCCGCGCCACTATCGCATCTATGTCCACATCGCAGTCATCGTCGTCCATGATGCTCGGTTCAGGTAAGAGCCTTGTGTGCCGTCGGCAAGCCCGAGCTAAAAGCTAGCGCACAAACATTAAAATAAGCAGCATGTAGCTCATCACGGCTCAGCTTCGTTGCTATATTTCGAGTTGCAACATGTAGAGTTCAGCGAACTCTTGAGGCGTGCGCGTCAGCTGTCGCAGCCGGCGTGGATTCTATTGCGTGGCGAGAACCCTGGCGAGGACCTGCGAGGACCCCACCTGACCCCACGCCCATCCCCCTTTGCTGAGGCGCGCAGCCGCCGAACGCCAGCGCGCCACGATGCAAGCTGTCTAAGGTAATGCATAGATATATGCCTGAAAGTTGCGCGGCAACACGGGATGCGGAAGCGGGAGCACATGGTGACGTTGGTATTGCAGGGCACTGTGCCCACCGCGAACACGGTTTAATTACGATGGAAGGAGCGGGCAGGTGGGACTTCCTCCTTGCAGCAGGGGTGCGTGAGTTGAAGCTGAGAGAGCCGGGCGGTGGTGGCACGTTGTGGCCAGCTCAGCAGCCGCACTCCAGCAGTAGACACGCTTCGTCGTCATTGGTTCTGTTTTGGTCTTAACCATAATACCGTTGTTCGCTACCGTGCTGCCTTCGCGTACAAGCATTCTTTGGGCGGGGTAGGTTGGTTTTTTCGTTGGATTTTGAATGAACAGGGTTACACCCGACTCTCCGAGGTTGGGGGTTGGGACGGATCACCCCTGGTAATGATAAGCTAGAACAAAGTCAAAGAAGGAATATCTGTAACCTGCGAAAACGTGAATTCATCGATATCTCCTGCTTTGTCTGGGATGGAAGGTGACGGCAGGCAGGCCACAAGGCCGAAGACAGGAGTGCGGCTGTGCGGCATACCTGAGCGCGTAACGACGCGTTATCCTATCCAGCCAAGCATGTTGAGGGGGTCGGTTGGCTGCTACTGGCGCGGGGCCACGTGTCTTGTACTCTGACATTTCCGATGGTTTTCTTCCGCTACGCATTGCTTGTCCGGTGCAAGCAGTCCTTGTACAATTTGGTAGATGCCGAGCTGTAAGCCACTCAGGGCAGATGACCCAAAAGAAAATATACGCTATCCTGGAGGGTCCTTGCCTGTTGAGTTCGTCCAATTGCTCCAAGCGCAGCAGGCCAAGCGTCATCCTCTGCACCGAGGATGTTCGTTCCCACCCTGTCGTCGTCCTGTCTCAAGGTAAAGCATGCCCAAGTGGCAGGAATCGCCTTAATTACATATCTTGCCCTGACCAGGAGACCTCCTGGCCCTGACGCCATGTGGGCGCCCCTGTGCTGCGTGCATGAAGGCGATGCTCCCCATGTCGGGCCGCCGCACGCCCCCGCTCCCAATCCCTCCGGCACATCTGTCCTGGTCCATGCTGGCCAGCTTGCGCTGGCCTGCTGCCCTATTAGTAACAAGCCCTACAGCCTGCCCATTGGCCCCGAGTCCGGCCCTCAGTCAAGAGGTCAACGTCATGTCCCGCACACTAAGTCAGCGTGCTCTCAGCTTGCTCACAGTTAAGTTGATGCGCACAAACGCACCAGGCTCACGCGCTTAAAAGGCCCATTGCAAGACGCAGCGTCAAGCAGGGGAATGGCACAACCTGCATTCCAATCACACTAAGGCGTCACACATATCAGACACGCGCAGACGTCAGATCGCTCATTGCGCCTCCTCAGACGGGCGGCGCACGCCGTCCCAGGTGGCCTGTGGACAGCAAGGAATTGGGAATTAGGGAAGCAATACTGATCAGATGGGAGGCCAGGAGGGTCAGGCCTGGCGTAGGCCTCGGGTCGTGTTGACACCCTAGAAACCCTGCATGTCGCGCCACATGTCACTAGCTGGGAAGCCGGAGGCATGCACCGTCACACGTGCTTGAAGTCATAGCATTTCGAAAGCGCGTGCCACACAGGGTGCCGCAATGTCCCTTCTCCCCGCCCGGCCCCGCGACGGCACTTGCGTTCCACTGCTTGTCGTAGAAGGTGGCCTCGTCGATGAGGCCCTTGTACTTGTCCACGTCGGACGAGTTGCGGACGAGCAGGATGGCGAACACGCAGATGTGCAGGGCCACCTTGCCCAGGAACGACTCCTGCTGGTCCACAAGGCCGGCGCCCGTGAGCGAGTCCACAAACAGAGCCAGCACGTAGCCCATCATGGCGGCGCGACCGTTGAGCTTCTCAGCCTGCAGGGTGCAACGGCGGGGAGAGCACAAGGGGCCAGACGCTGGGATCTTGCGGGGAATCAGCGGCGATGTGCTGATACGCGATGACTTGCGCGTGCTGCTGTCACTGCTCAGCGGCCGCAGCATGCGGTTCGATAGGGGCGGCGCGAGCTCGGCGCGGCGGCAACTGCTGTTAGCCCGGTGCAGGTGGTGGCACGGGGCGCACTGGCGGCTGGCGCGGGCGGAGTTGTTAGGCACGGCCGGCGCAACGCAAGCGGCAGCGGCGCCGAGATGTATGCTGCGGCTTCGTATCAGGTACGAGGAGCTGCACGTGGAGAGCGTGCCGAAGGCGCTGTGCATCTACCGGTCCCAGTTCTACCACAACGCCGTCTAGGGGTCGCTGAGCCGCTGACATCGCCAAAGCGGGAGGCTCGACCTGGAGCGCGGCGCTGGCGTCGAGCGACGGCAGCAGCGGCGGCAGCTTTACGCGGGATCAGGGTCGCGCAATGAAAAAGCTGCTGTGGTGCGGCCGGGGGGGGCTGCCGCCGCGCGCGCAGGTGTCTGCGTGCTGTGTGACTGGTGTGCTGATGCTGGAATACAGGCAAGCTGCTCGGCCGGCGCATGTGTCGTGCGGAGTCGGTGAAACATGGATTGCATAGCATTCTTCTTGAGAACCCAGCACATACCTCGGGCAGGTGGAAGCGCTTGACCCAGGCCCACCAAGGGATCTCCGAAGTGTCAAAGTTCACGGGGTCCTCGTTGATCGAGGGGATGGGGTTGTCCTCCAGCAGCTTGCGGCGAGCGACCTCGGCGTCGATGACCTGCGGCGGCGTAGAGGCTAGCATCAGGCTGTGCAGAGGCGGCACGCAGGTGACGGGGCCACGTCTAGCCAGCCCCGGCATTTGCACGGGATAAGCAACGGCGCCCCTGAACTGCGTCCCAAACAGCCCTAAATATCAACAACCTCAGCCTTGCATTCAAGCGGACGTTGCAGAAGGCCGGGAAGGGGTCACCGAAGGGGCCGCAAGGATGGCGCGCAGGTGCGGCAGGAGTCACGGCGCAACCAACGCACGACGTCGCCACGCACCTTGTCCCAGTCAACCTCGCCGGTCTTGTCCTTGAACTGCGACAAGTCCCAGCGGCCGCCAATCCAGCGGTCGTCCTTGAAGCGACCGTCGACAATCTGCAGGATCGTCGCGCTGGTGACCACAGCGCCAGTGGCCATCTGGCGAGCCTTCTCGCCGGCATCCTGAGGGTGATCAAACAAGCGGGGGTATCTTGGTACAAGTCGCGACCCGTGCGAGTGCTTCAGCATGCGTTTGCGCACGACTGCGCTGACAACGCCAACCCAGTTGCTGATGTGACGTAATTGAAGCAGCAGGACGCGATAGCGCACCTTGCCAGCAGCGTCGTCACCCGACAGGGTGCCACCACGCTGCAGCGGGCCAAGCTTGCGCTCCTGCAAACAAAATGCACCGCTTTCAGCGCCTGGGTACTCAATTATGCAAAGATCCACGGATGGCAGCTGAAAATCCGGGCCTACCTTCTTCTCGACGACGGCCTCCGCGGTCGCGCGGACGATGGTCACCGACCTGCGCGGCGGAGCGGGCAGGCGCGGATCCGTAAAGGGCCAGGCGTACAAGAGTTCTTATTGAATGCTGGGCAGCGGGCTCACCGGCTGCAGCCAGCGGGGCGCGACGCCTTGAAGGCAGCGCCGCGAGCGCGGTTAAGCAGAGCGGTCTGCATCTTTGCTGCGTGAGGAGTTGTGGTGAGTGGACTGACGCAGAAGTATGCGTCTGGGGCGTCCAACTGAAGTGACAACGCAAGCGCGGAGATTAAGAATGCGCGATCGGGCGTGATGGCGCCCCGGTCCAAAGCGCCCCCGAACCTCGGTCGCTTCGATGCAGCTCTTAAAACCCCAACTATTACCGTTGAGCAATGCAATCAAGGGCATGGGCGAGAGGCCCGCGGGCCCAGGGGTCGCCGAGTCGATATTGTTTACAGGGGGCAGTTTGCACATCTGCATACATCCATACGATCAGCGACATAATATCAAATACTCTGCATGTTCAGGACTCGCCTTCAAGGATGCCACCAACAACCCGAACACCCCCCCTCGCCCTTCGACTCCCCGCGATCCGTCGGCACGCCCAACCTATATCCAGATACACCTTACTTCACACCCGCATTCCTATAACATTACCTTCAGTCGCGCAATTTCCTCCGCGGTTCGGGCCTGCGGCTTCTGGAAAAGTGCCAGGGACACCCTGGGCCCCGTCGCCGGTTCTTCAGTGAGGTTCAGTGATAGCCCGCACTGCATCCGCAGGATCTGATGCGTCGCGGGTCGCGCCTCACGCGCCGAGGCGCGACCCGCGGTTGTGTGTGTGGTGGGTCGCGCCTCACGCGCCGAGGCGCGGCCCGCGATTGTGTGTGGTTTTTCAGTGCTTATCCCCTGCGTTAGGGACCGTATCCCAGACCCCTCCCGACACGCGCACTCGGCTGCCCTTGTGCGGAGTAGTGTCCCTTCATATCATACATATACCCATGCGCAGCTGGGGAGGTTTATCGGCACGAACACTTGGATTCGGGCACCAGCTGCCAGCTGCCCCCTGCTGCCCCACAAACACTACGTACGGCAGGCCGGCTGCCAAGGCAGGGCTGCCACGCCGATTGCGAAGGCGGTCAGGGATCCTCCCTGGAGGCGGCAGCAATTGTCGCGTCCAGCGGCCGATCGTGGTCAAAGGCGGTAGTTGAGGGGGGAAGTGACACTGAGCTGGGCCCGGGCGGCAGCCAGGATGGCGATCGTTGCAAATGGAAGCGGCAGCGTGGCGGGCGCCGGCGTCGGGCCTGTAGTGACGGGGCGTGGACAGGAGACGGGAGCGTGGCGGTGTTGAACGCTGAGTTGGCTTCGGGGACGGACCGTGACTGCTGGGTGGGCGGCTGGGTGGGCGATGGCTGTGGGCAAAACAGGCCCAGGAGGCCCTCCTGCACGGGCCTGAGGCTGTGCTGCTGCGCTGTGCTGCCAGACGCTGCCGCTGGCGTGCTAGCGAGGACGTGGGCGGGGTACTAGCCACCTGACGCAAGTCGGGGGATTTATAGTCGCTCTTTGGACACGTGGGTGGCCTAGCAGAGGAGCCACACCGATGGCCGCAACGACGGACGTCACCGCTAGGCTGGGGGCGGCTGGTAGGATCGAGACGGGAAGGATTTGACCTCCATGATAACTCTATCTGCCCGAGATGCTAGTTCCCGGGGATTTTCTTTTTGGGGGTTGGGGCGCCGCCCGTTTCCCATAAATCACACAGTGAGTGCCACCATAGCGCGAAGTCCGTTCCCTTTGAAGAGGCCCCGTTGGGCGGTGAATGGATTGACTCTAGTGGAAGCGTGCGGGGCCGAGGGCTGGGGCCGAGGGGAGTAGCAGAGCAGTACGTGGTGATGAACTTCAGCTGGACATCGATCGCGAATGACCATGGCACCTCTGCCGCGCAGCAGCTGACAGGATCAGATCAAGAGGCGCAGGGTAAGGTGTTAGGGGGCTTTACAAGTGGTTGCCGATAACCGGCCCCATCCGGATTGGGATAAGGAGCATAGCTCCCACGCAGTCCTTTGTCTGGCTGCCGGCCGCCCCCACCAATTGGCCTACTTCAGAATGAAGCGTTCTTCTGTAGGCACCCACCACCCTCTCAACCAGCGTGTCATGACGCATTGCGTGACATGCAGATCTCCGCCGGCTAAGGGCGCTGCCTGCCCGCAGGCAGGCAGCGAACTGGCCGAAGGGGAACGGGGAGCGACCGGTGCCCGGAGGCCGGCGTGGCTGCTCGCGCGGCTCCAGAAGCGTCCAATCGGCATCCCCGCCCAGTGTCGAGCTGCCGGCAGGCGCCACGCCGCGCTGCTGTAGCGCAGGCGCTCGTCGCCGTAGCTCGGTCGGGCATGGCGAACATGGCACGCATCAGGCGCTGCTGCTGCCGCTGCCGGGCCGAGGCTCCTCGCTGATCGTTACATGGCTACGTCCAGCTAAGGTCCACGCCCTACAGCAAGCAAGCAGAGCTACCTTATGAAGAAGAAGCGGCCAGTTCGCTGCCTGCCTGCGGGCAGGCAGCGCCCTTAGCCGATCGGGGCCCGTACGACACACGACCCGGCACGAACCCAGACTCGACCCCACGCCTCGGCTACCCGGGTCCACGACCATCACGCGATCCGTCAGTCACGCACTCTGGCGTGACAAGCGCTACACGGCGCGGCACCTGTCTGGGACGCGACCCCTGGTCCCTTCACCCGGACATGGCTGAGCCACGCTTACCTGCAAGACAAGGTGGCCCCTCTAATAACTTCCACGCTGGTCCTCAAGTACAATGGTGAACCCCTCCGGAATGGGGAAAAGGGCGAACCACCCGCCCCCTGCCCTTCATCGAGGGCTGCCGGCCGCTCCCACCAATTTGGGCTACATCAGATTAAGGCGTTGAAACGCAGGCGCCCTACCACCCTATCGACTCGCCATGCATCATAGTGCCGGCACTCGTCTGGGGCGCGACCCCTGGCCCCTTTACCCGGACATGCAGGACATGGCCGGGGCATGCTTGCGTGCAAACAATATAGCAGGCCCCCCGCCCCCCGGCCTCGCGCTAGCACAGGTGCACGGCCGCCATCACAGCAGCAGCTGCCCAGCCAGCCAGGCACGGCCAGGAGGCAGGGCCCGCCCTCGCTGCCAACTCAGCCCCCAACACTGCTACGCGCACACTTCGCGCAGCCAGAGGCCAAGCCCGGCCGCTTGCCGCGGCCGCCACCCTTCCTGCCCCTGCCACTCGGCCCCGGTGCGGACGTGGCGGCGGCGGCGGCGGCGGCGAACCTGCCCGGGCCTCCACCATCAGAGCTAGGGCGCCAACGCAAACTCCGCCGAGCGCAGGCACAAGAAGACCCATCCCCCGTATTCCCTTCAAATGCACATGCTGCCCAACGCTACAGTATACTAAGTAAGGGTTGGCCAGGGAGGTCTGTGTCTATCTAGCCGTGGCGCGTGGTGGGCATGGAGGGGCGTGGGGCGCCACAGCCAGGGGAGAGGGGCCAGTCTCCCCTGGCCACAGCAGTAAGGGCGCGACCCATTGGTCGGCCACCGCATTACGACGTCGCGCAGCCCCTACAAGCCTGTGAGACATCAACTGATGTACCTTCCTGCGTTTTTCAAGTTCCATGGACGGCATGGGAGCTTTGCAGCTGGACGACATCGCTGTTGGGCACAAACGAGTCGCTTTCGAGTAGGTCCCCTTCGCTTGGCCCCGGCCTACACGTGTGTCACGCAGGAGTACCGACCTCACCACTCAACCCCTACGCCAGAACGCAGCGTTGACGATCTTGTCGCATCCTCTGCAGAGGTATCAGTCCACACTTTCCAGCCGTCGCTTTCTTTTGCAACTAGCATCCAAGCGCAAGTGGCTTGAGCTGGGCGCTGCCACCGGCTGAGCATGTCGGGCGCTGGCGCTCGGAACCGGTGAGCTCAGCGCGGTGGCCAGCCTGGCGCCCTTCTGCATATTTTCGTACTCGTGGCTGCTCCGGTGCACGCGGTGGCATGTTGCGAGGCCGCCACCGTCGACATGGTGTCCAAGCATCTGCGCAGTGTGCACCCAGTAGCTGCATGCGTCCATGATTTGAGTTGCAAATGAGCCGATACCACCGGGTTGGATTTCCTCGTGCAGGGCGCAGGAAATGGAGGAGGATGACGAGGTCAAGTTTGAGACCTCCAAGGGGGTCAAGGTGTTTAACACCTTCGACACCATGGGTCTCAAGGAGGAGCTGCTGCGCGGCCTGTACGCTTATGGCTTTGAGAAGCCCTCGGCCATCCAGCAGCGCGCAGTGCTGCCGATCGTGCAAGGGCGCGACGTTATTGCTCAGGCGCAGTCTGGTACCGGCAAGTCTTCAATGATCTCCGTCTCCACCTGCCAGCTGGTGGACGTGCAGATGCGCGAGTAAGCCGTGGTGGTGCAGGGTTCGGAGGCTGGGGGTGGGAAGGGGTTCCGGCTTGCTGCGCCACCACATCGCCTTTCAGGGCGCGAAGGCGTTGCACTCCACTGGCAGGCTATTGCCGGGGTGTCATGACAGTGCTGGCCGTCTCGCCGCTAGCTGTACGCTGCCAGCAGGGCTTCGTGTGCTCTGTCCAGCAGCCCTCTGGCTCGCCCCGGCCACAGGTGCCAGGTGCTCATCCTGTCGCCCACGCGTGAGCTGGCCCAGCAGACGGAGAAGGTCATCCTGGCCGTGGGCGACTTCATGAACGTGCAGGCGCACGCCTGCGTCGGTGGCAAGAGCCTAGGCAAGCAGGGCTGAGACCCGTGCGACCGAACTGGGCCGCTCAGTGCCGGCACATTCTTCTGGGGGCCCCTCACGGGGGCACCTGGTTGGCTCACCCTCCTGCAACAGCGTGCCGTAGCGTGCCATCACAATTATAGTGCCAAAACCCTGTATGGCAGCAGCAGTGTAGCCAGTGGTGACGTTCGCTGCTCCCCCCGTGCGTACCGTGCCTCTTACTGTTGCCAGGCGAGGACATTCGCAAGCTGGACAATGGCGTGCACGTGGTGTCGGGGACACCCGGTCGCGTGTTCGACATGATCCAGCGCCGCAACCTGCGCACGCGGCACATAAAGACGCTCATCCTGGACGAGGCGGATGAGATGCTGGCCAAGAACTTCAAGGACCAGATCTACGACATCTATCGGTGGGGCCCGGGCTGCGAGGAAGCGAAGGGTAGGCGGGGCCGTGCGGCGCAGCATGGCGCAGGGCGACAGCTTGGGGCGTCAGTGGTTGGTGAGCCGGGGTATGGCGCCAGCGCCCACCAGCAGCGGTGCGGTGCCCGGATCAGGGCCACGGCACTCATATCTATTCTGAAACAGCTAAGACAGAAACAATTAAGAAACAGGCCTACACAGGCTCCCCCGGCGCTTTGGTAGCTGAGCAGCCTGCGCGCAGCCAACCTTGAGGTGTGACCCAGGACTTGCTGGGGTAAGGAAGGCGGTACAGCAAGCAGAAATGGGCACAAACGTACGATTGGTAGTCGGTTGTAGACAGGAGGCATAGCAGAAGAACATGGTAGCACGGTCCGACTTGGACAAGGTGCATCCGAGCCCTGAGCTCACCCGCCTACACTTTTTTCCCCGTGCGCGCCCTGCCTTCCTCCTGCCCCCGCAGCTACCTGCCGCCCGAGACGCAGGTGGTGCTGGTGAGCGCCACGCTGCCGGCCGAGGTGCTCGAGATGACCAACAAGTTCATGACGGACCCCATCCGCGTGCTTGTCAAGCGTGATGAGCTGACGCTGGAGGTGGGCCGGGGGCGCCGCAAGGACGGGCAGGGGCTCGGGGCCGAGCGCACAGATCACGTAATGGGGCGCCACCCCGGGAAAGCTGAGTTAAGGGTTGAGGGCCACTCATGTCGCAAGCAGGGGCCGGGAGAGTGGGCCAACTGGTGTAGTCAGTAGGCACAGAGCGCGCTATTGGATGCTGGACTGATGCCGTGCTGGACCAGCAGCATGAGCTGGTGGAGCGCCCGGGGCAATAAATGTGCACAGGGTCGCCGGCCTGCGTGCGCGCCAGAGCCTGTTAAGCAGGGCGCTGCTGCCTTCCAGGCGGGACGGCTGGCGAATCGTGCCGGCACGTACCGCGTCGTTGGGGGTGGCGAGTATCCGATCACGTGCATGCTTGCTCATTGCGGGTGCTGTTCCTGCGTTGCCTCGCTTCCACAGGGCATTAAGCAGTTCTTCGTGGCCGTGGAGCGGGAAGAGTGGAAGTTCGACACGCTGTGTGATCTGTACGATACGCTGACAATCACCCAGGTGCGGCCCCGGTGGGGAGGGTTATGGGCGCAGGCTCGCCTGGGCAACGGATTTGCTGCCGCACGCGGCGGCGGTTTAAGAGCAGCTGAGTAGCAGGTGTGGGCCAAACTTCACATGGCAATACCTTCCCGGTCCGCAGGCCGTCATCTTCTGCAACACCAAGCGGAAGGTTGACTGGCTGACGGAGAAGATGCGGCAAAACAACTTCACGGTGGCGTCCATGCACGGAGACATGGTGCAGAAGGAGCGCGAGGCCATCATGGGCGAGTTCAGGGCGGGCGCGGCCCGGGTGCTCATCACCACCGACGTCTGGGCGCGAGGACTGGACGTGCAGCAGGTGCGCGACCAGGGGAGGGGGAAGGATTGGGATGGGAGAAACCGGGGAAGCGGGCAGGGGCGCAGTACCCCCAACGCGTGCATGCCCGCCATGCACACACACACTCCTATGAAGTTGAACACACACGCCCAATGGGGTTCACACTTCTAAAGACACGCCCGATGCTGAGCGCCAACCCGGCCGTTCCCCCACCGCACACCCAGGTGTCGCTGGTGATCAACTACGACCTGCCCAACAACCGTGAGCTGTACATCCACCGCATCGGCCGCTCCGGCCGCTTCGGGCGCAAGGGTGTGGCCATCAACTTCGTGCGCAACGACGACATCCGCATCCTGCGCGACATTGAGCAGTACTACTCGACCCAGATTGACGAGATGCCCATGAACGTGGCGGAGCTCATCTAAACGAGAGCGAGGCCAACGGGCAGGGGCCGGGCACGCGCAGCAAGGGGGGCAGCGCCGCCGGACGGGGAAGGGGGGAGGAGGTTACGGGAAGGAGGTGTTGTCGCGCTGCGGCGGGCGGGCGGGCCGCGATGGACGTGGTTGCGGGCGCCGCTGAGATGCATTGACGGTGTTCTCGTGAGGCCGGGCAATGCAACTCCCGCCCGCTGAGCTGAGTTTTGTGTTGAGGATATGAGGTGGCGGTGAAGACGGCCGTGCGAGAGCTGCCCGCTGATTGCGCATTGCCTGCGGTCATGGGCCGCTGCCGGCGCAGCGTTCAAGCGATGTACTGGCTGGCAGCAGCGTGTAGTTGGACTTGCATGCTCGTCGTACATTTCAGTAACATGTTCTGCGGTGTTTCGTGTTGTCCCGTGTCTCCAGTGTGCTCGCCTCTTAAGGGGCACGAGCACACCAAGGCAGCGCAAGTTCAGGCGGCAAAGTCCGGCCCGTGGGTTGAGGGCACGGAGTTTCGGTGTGCTCGAGACCCCTTAAGTAGTCACCACCTGCGACCGCATCATTACCAACGGTGTGCACCTGGTCGGGGTGGCCTCTGTGGGACATGTTTCGAACAGCGCCTCTGGCGTCCTGTCTGCTGCCATGAAGTGGACGACATCACAAGGCGCGCAGCTTCACGCAAGCACAGCAGCCGGAAGCGATGTTGGATGTTGCAGCTGAACAGCCTCCCTACCGATGCGCAGTGGTCTACCCTGCGGATTCATGCTCGAATGCCCCTCCATCTATCGCCGGCGCACGTTGACGCGAGCCGCCGCCCCCACCACCGCCAGCATCCATGCAGTCCATCACAGACAACACACGGCCCTGGCCGCATCACCAACTTTGCGCAGCAGCAGCATCCTCATCCCTGCAGCCGCAATTCGCCAGCACTGCCAGCTAATACCATCAACCCCCACACCACCACGAAGTGGACACGAGAGCGCTCAACCGAAGGCAGCATAGCGTCTGGAAGACCTCTGCTCACATGCTGCCTCGGTGCAAAGTCACGCGCCCAACCTCGCCCGACCGCCACACCTGCCTCTATTGCCTCCAGCAGCCCAACCGTGCATCCCGTGCCCCCTGCCCACCCAGCCGCAGTGCCCCGCTCGCCTCACAGCCGCTCGTGCATGGTGGGGTACTGCCAGGGCGAGAAGCCCTTGCCGTTTACGTCGGCAGCCGGCAGCGCCGCGGCCTGCTCCTGCTGCAGGTAGTCACCCGTGAACTCCCAGAAGGGCACCTTGGCCAGGTCCAGCTCGCCTGGGTGCGCAGGGGAGAAGGGGGCACCATGCGTCGTGAGCAGATGGGGCGAGGCGCGGCGACCAAGGTGCTGCTTGCACAGCACAAGTACCTGAGGGCTCTCGTAGGCGGGGGAGCAGCTCTGCAGCGCCAGAGCAGAGCTACGGCTGCGAGGAGACATGGTCGCTGCGCCCCCGAGCGGCCGCGTGCAACGTTGGCCCCTGCCCGGCACCAGTCTTGGCGCCTGCGCCCCCATACCGTCTCCCCGCTCACCCTCGTGCAGCTGGGGCGCCTCCACCTTGCGGAACCAGCGCGGCGTCCAGGCGTCACTCCGCTTCTCGCGCTCCCTCCGCTCCGCGCGCTGCATCTCCTCCAGCCGCACCTTCTCGCTGCCCGCCGCCATCATCTCGCCCGCAGCCAGCTTGGAGCGGTCCGGCCGCCGCCTGGCAGAGCGCGGTAGCGCGCAGCGGGGCACGGGACACGTCGGCGTCTCAGGGCAGAGGAGCACGGCGGTATGCTCTTCCCGATCTGCACCACTGACCAGCAGAATCCTGCTTCAGCCCCATCCCCGCCAGAGCATCCGCGCATATGTGGATCTCTCCTACCCTGCCGTCCCGCCCCCACCCTGCGCTTCCCTGCCCACCTGCTGTCGCTGGCCAGCGGCGCGCGCTGCAGCCCCTCGCTGCTGTTGAGCTTGTGGGCGAAGGCGGTGAAGGAGTAGTAGTCGCCCGCGGGCTTGGGCGCGCAGTCCCACAGCCGCTTCATGGGCGCGTCCGGCAGCGGGGCTCCCTCGGGGTCGCAGCGCACCGCGTCCACGTAGCTGTTCCACTTGCCGCTCAGCTTGACGCGCTTGGTGCCGCCTGGGCAGGGGCGAGGGGCGGGAGGCGGCGGGAGGCGGCGTGGGGGGCAGGAGGGTGGAGGCGGGCCAGGGACCGATGCAGGGAAGTGCGGGCAGCAGGGTCGCGAGGTCCAGGGGAGACGCCTGCTGTCGCGGCCCCCGGTCTGCACCCCTTCCCTGGCCTGGCCCCATGCCCCCCTCCCCCGCGCCTCACTCTTGTCGTACACGAAGCCCTCGAACTCGTAGCGGCCGTACCCAAACCAGCCGCACGGCTTAAAGTCCAGGCGGCACTTGGCCCCGGTGGTGATGCAGGCCAGGTTGAGGGGGCCGTAGGCGTCCACCCAGGTGCGGCCGATGACGATGTTGTTCACCATGGCGTTGGGCGGCACCAGCGTGAACACCTCGCCGCTCTTGCGCAGCGTGATGCGGGTGCGGCCTGCGGGGGGGAGGGGAGGGGGGGAGGGCGGGCGACGGGGCCGGGTCAGCGAGGTGGGCCCAGGCCCAGCAGGCTGCCCAGTACCACCACTGGCCTTCCCCGGCGCCCGCCATCGTCGCCGCCATGCAACCCCTCACACCCTACCTTCCACCCCCCAGTCCGAGCTGTTCTCCCACATACCCGCTCGCCTCCCTCCCCGCCAGGGACCCCTCACCGTAGGGGTACACCTCCAGACTGTTGCCCAGGAAGCGGGTGGTGGGCGCCGACACCAGGTCGTACGCAAAGTGGGCGTTCTCCGCGTGCGCGGCGCAGATGGGCGGGTGGTGCGACACCTGCTCCGCCAGGTAGCGCACGCCGCTGCCCACCTCGAGCTCGAAGGTCTCGCCCAGGATGGGGTTGAACGGCTTCCAGGCACGCTCCGCGGCGCCGAAGGGCGACACGCAGTAGGCGGCCACCAGCGCAAAGCTGGTCAGGTGCGGCAGCACATGTTGGGGAACAAGAGAGGCGGGGTCAGCAGGAGGGAGGCCGAGTGGATCGTCGCGATCCCAGATCGAAGCGAGGCTGCGAGAGGCGAGGCGTCTGATGCCACACGGCAGGACCGTGACCCTGCAGTAAGTGACAGGCGCCCGTTGCTGGCTGCTCACCGGTCGTACTCGTCCTCGGTGTCGTCCGCGGAGTCGAGAAGGTGCGTGTACTCCATGATCTCGGCCGCCTTTTGCAGGATGGTGAACGGCTCCATGATCCACACAGGCACGCTCAGCAGGCTGGTCACGTCGGCGCCAATGTACTGCTGGAACTGCTTCGTGCCCCATGCCTGCTTGCGCTCCTGTGTGGAGCAAGGCGCAGGATATTGCGGGGGTGCAGCAGAGCGGCAGGTTGGTGGAGGGGCTGCGTGACGTGGTGCGGCTGCGGCTATCATCCAGGTGTGAGTGGGGATGGGCGGCAGGCGTCGGTGCTGCCGCTGCTGACCACCCTCTAGCAAGAGAAAGGGCAACATACACGTCGGGCCATGGTGTGAGCTGCTCGCAGAGGGCTGTTTGCGCCAACGCATGGTACATGCGCGCCGCACCTGTTCGAGCAGGCCGTCGGCGACTGCCTCCTGCCCCTTCTTCGCCTTCTCCGCCTCAGGATCCACGACATCGAGGTCCTCCCAACCCATCAAACTGGGTGCAGGTGTAGGCGCCGAGGCGACGGTGAGAAGGCGGGACGCGGCAGATGACGCAGTTTGAACCTGCGAAGCAGGCGCTCGCTTACCTGTTAATTTGCTGCTGCGCGTAGGACACCATGTTCCCGCCCCACTGATAGAGCGTGCCCAGCAGCGACGTCCCTCCTGCAGCCGCGCCATCTGCGGGCGCTTGGCCGGCGTCCGCCATTTAGGCTGACCAACACAAGCGACGCTACCTAGTCCTTGCCAAAGCGCAGTGCTGTTGGGCTGTGCCTTATCGCCCGCAGCGCGGGCGCATGCAGCCCACGGCTTGCGTGCAACACGTTAACGTGAGGGATTTCTGGAGTGGTAGGGTACTGGGGCCTGGGCAGCAGTATGTCACAGGCAATATGGACTACAGCATTGATTACTGCGCGCTTCGCCGGAAAACCGCCATGCAGCGGCATGACTTGGCACCCCCCAGCGCCCCCCGGACCCCGACCGGACTCCCCCCCTCCCACACAGCGATCCACCGTATGAGCCTGGGCGCCCGGCTCGCCAACTCGCCAGACCTTTGGCGACCGCTTTGGCGTCCAAGTGCGCGTTCACGGCGGCGCCATCCTCGGCATGGCTTTTGTTGGATCTTGAATGAACAGGGTTACACCCGACTCTCCGACTAGAGCGTTAGGGGTTAAGGCAATCGGTAGTGGCAACCAGCAATGCGAGCAGCAGCGGTGGAAGGACCCCGCTCACCAAAAGGAAGATATGGTATAGCTGGTCCGTGCTGGTGTGGCGTTGACAAGCGCGGCTGTTACAATGCTGCATTGTGGGCCGCTGGCGCGGCGCCCAAGCCCATCCCCGCACGCAACCGGGAGCGAACCTGTCAATCGGGGTGGCGTTGCGCCCTGGCGGCCCTGGCTGCCTTCGCGTACTTTCGCTTTCTTTGGCCCTGGCAGCCCTGGAGGCCACGGCGGCCTTTCCCTCAGCCTGGCGTTGCGCCCTGGCGGCCTCCTCCTCGGCATAGCGCCGATAAAGTGCCGGGGAAAGCAGTCATTCCCCAAGTTGCGGAGATGCCACCTGCCAACAGAGGCGCACTTTACCCAACGCTGACGCTTTTGTTACATCACAGGCGCAGGGCGTACCCTCCTGCATTGCCCCGGCGCTCCACGCGCCAACAAATGCTGGTTGCACACGCACGCACATCCCAACAGCGCGCTCACTTGGTAGCTCACTCCGGCTGCCCCAGCGCCTCAGCCAGCAGGTCTGCCTCGGCTGACGTCAGCACCAGCGGCACCCCCGCCTCGACAGCCCCCGGCGCCTCGGGCAGCGCCACCACAGGCCCCTGGCTCGCACCCGACGCTGAGCCCACCGACCTGCCGCTGGCCGACCGCCCCAGCGTGGGCACCACCGATGGGGCCAGCGGCGGCAACGTATCCCCTCCCCCTCCCGACACACCCACAACACCATTGCCACCACCGAGACCTGCCCCTCCCCCTCCGCCAGTGCCGTCGTTGCTGCTGCTGCTGGCTCTCCGGCTGCTGCCCTGCCGGCTGCCAGTCGTGGGCCGCAATGGGCTGGGCCCCGCTCCGCTGCCGCTGGTGCCGGGCCGCGGCCCGGGCGGCGGCAGCCCCGTAGGCCGTGACGCCGCCGCTGCCGCCGCCGCCCTCGCCGACGCACCACTGCCGCTGCTGCTGGTGAGCCGCTGCGGTGCACCCCCACCGGCCGCGGCGCCCTTGGCACCGGGCGTGCGCTGCGGGCTGGCGGCGCTGCTGGTCGGCCTGCTGGCTCCGTCCTCGCTGAGAATGTCGTTGGCCTGCGCGAGCAGCTCCCGCGTCAGCCGCTCCGCCGCGCTGTAGGCGTCGGTCAGCTCCCGCAGCGTGCGCAGATCGTCGCCGCTGAGCAGCGCGGCGGTGCTGGTGCTGCGGCGGCTGGTGGCGCTGCCGGCGGTGGAGGCCATGGTGCTGTTGAGCGAGCCGCCGGGCCCGGTGCTGGGGCCCAGCAGCGGCAGGTCGCCGCTCTCGCTGAGGCTGCGGTGCGCCACCATGCTGGACCCCAGGCCGGCCGTGTACTGCAGCGAAGGGTGGAAGCCAGGGTACGGCACGCCGTAGTGGCCGCCACCGCTGGCGGCGCCGGCGACGCCCAGGCCGCGGCGGGAGCCGCCCATGGCGCCGCTGGAGGAAGGGCCGCGGTCCGAGCCGCTGCGGGTGGGCGGCCGGCTGCGCGAGCGCGGCTGCGGCGGCGCCAGGAAGGAGCCGAAGCCGCCGGCGCCGGGCCCGGCCCCCCCTGTGGTGCCCTCCTCGTGGATGGTGTGCAGCGTGAGCAGGCCCCCGCTGCGGGGAGGGGACATGCGGCTGCCGCCCGAGCCCGAGCCCCCGGGCACCTGGGAGCCGCCGCCTCCTCCGGCAGCTGCCCCGGGGCCCAGCAGGCCGTAAGTGCTGTGATGCGCTCCGCCTGCGGGGGCCTGAGGCGGCGAGCTGGGGGCCCCTGTCGAGGGCGCCCTTGGCAGCTGCGTGGTGGCGTTGGGCGAGCTCGGCTCCGACAGCGAGGCGGTGGAGCCCAGCTCCGTGGCGTCGCTGCAGGTGGACATGCGCAGACCCGAGCGCCGCGACACGCCCCGACCAGACAGGCCAGAGGCCGCGGCAGCGCCGGAAGGCAGCGCCGCGGCGCCCCATGGCATGCCCCCGGCAGCGGAGGACGTCCCGCCGTCGCCGCCGTTGTCGCAGCCAGGCGAGCCGCCGTTTGCCAGGTAGGTGAAGGGCGACTCGGGCGGCGCCGAGCCCGGGGTGGCGGGCGAGCCGCCACCGCCGCTGCCGCCGCCGCCGCCGCCGCGCGGGCTGCCCAAGGGCGCGGCGGCCGCCGGGCAGTCGTCGTCGCAGCCTTCAGGCGGCGAGTCCGCGCCCTCGTCCGTCGCTGAGGCCGGCCGCGAGCGGTCCGCCAGCACCGCATAGGGCGCGGCGGCGCCAGCAGCCGCCGCGTCCGCGGCCTGCTCCCTGCTGGGGCCGTACACCTGCAGCAGCAGCGTGGAGCCGGAGCTAGGGCCCCCGCCCACCCAGCCGCCCTGGCCGCCGCCGTCTCGAGGCAGCAGCATGGCGGGCAGCGGGCCGCCTCCTCCACCCACGTAGCGCTGCGGCGGGCCGTAGCGGCCGCGCACCTGCTCCGCCGCCGACGAGTGCAGCTGGCGCGACTGCGCGGTGGAGGCGGAGGCCGACTTGGAGCGGGGGGCCAGACCGCGGGCCGCGCCGGGCCGCGACACCGGCCGGGAGGACGACGCCGCGGGCGGCGAGGGCGGCGAGGACGGCGAGGGCGGGCCCGCGCCGCTGGCCGCCAGCGCCGTGACGGGCCGCTGCCGCGCCGCGGCCGCTGCTACGCGCGCAGCGCCCTGCGCGCGCCCCATGACGCCCGGCGGGATGCCTTCCGCCATCCGCCCCGGGCCGCCGCCACCGGCTCCGCCGGCGCCGGTTCCCGATGTGCCTGGCCGCGGCCCGCCCTGGCCGGCCCCCGCGCCCGAGGGCCCCAGCGTGCGGTGCAGGTCCTCCAGCGCGGCGGCGCTCAGCTGGCCTGCCGCCGCCGCGCTGATGGGCGCTGTGCGGTACAGGAAGTTGGGCTGCGAGCGCACCCGCAGGTACCACTCGCGGCTGAGCGAGGGGTTGGCGCGGCGTATGGCTGGCGGGATGGTGTCCATGGCGCGCAGGCGGTCGCCCTCGTTGGGCAGCTGGCTGGCGGTGGCGAACCAGTGCTGCAGCAGCTGCTTGTACGTCACCTCGCACCGCTGGCTGCCGGGCCACATCTCGCCGCTGAGGCAGCACAGGAAGCGGCCGCCGTTGGGGCCGCCGCCAGAGCCGTCGTCGTCGGCGCCCGCGGCGGCGGCCTTGGTGGCGGCGAAGGCGCCGTGCGGTGCGGGCAGGTCCAGGCCCAGGCCGCCGGTGTCGCCGGCCGCGCCCGCCCCCGCCAGCGCGTCCAGGCCCGAGGGCGAGCGTAGGCGCACCAGGGGTGCGCTGCTGCCCGGCCGCCGGCCCAGCGCGGCGGCGGCGCCCAGCGCGGCGGCGGCCTCCTCCTTGGGCCGGTGCGTCTTGAGCGTGCCTGGTGTGGCAGGCAGGCGAGCAGGCGGGGTAAGGTGAAAGCCCGGGGTACGCCGCCGGACCGCAGCAGCGCGCCGCACAGTCGTCCGCCACCCCTTGGACCCTTCTCATCGGCACGATGCCGTCCCGCCCAGGCCCGGGGCGCTGGGCTCTACCACTGCCTGTGGGCCCCCTGCACTACGCCCCCCTCGCACCCCCTCCCTCCTCCTCCCCGCCCTCCCTCCCCCGCCCTCCCTGCCTCCTCCCTGCCCTCCCCGCCTCACCGCAGTGTGTGAGCCACAGCCTGTTGCCCTCGTCCACAGCCCAGTACAGCACCATGCGCACCACCCGCACGCTGCCGCCGCTCACGTCCGCCAGGTGGCCCGCCACGTTGTCGCAGAGCCGCCCCACCGTGGAGGCGAGCAGGCTGCCCGCCAGCAGCGTGTGCTCCACCTGGCCGGGGCGAGGGGGGGCGGGGATGAAGGGGGCGTGCTTAAAGAGCGCCGCGGAGTGCATGGGGCAGTGAGGACAGCAGTGCTGTCCGAGCGCACACATGGTGTGAGGCCGCTCACCAGCCCACTGCCTGCCCCCGCACCCCCGCCCCCAAACCCCCCACCCCTATACCCCAGCTCGCACCTGCCATATGGGCGCATCGAAGCCCGCCAGTCGCTCGTTGAGCGGCACGCGGGGGTCGTTGAGCTTGGCCTTAGCGGTGCGCCGCTCGACGATACAGGCCTGGGGAGAGGCGAGGGGCGGGCGGGAGGGACGAGGGGAGAAAGGGAGGTGGCCGCAGGGCCGGGCGGGGAAGCAGTGGGCGCCAGGGCGCAGCTTGAGGCGGGGCGGGCCACGCTGCGGCCGCAACCCCGAGCCCCCAGCAGCGCTCGCCCCCGGGCCCCCCGGAGCGCCGGCCACCTCCCCCCACCCCCACACACATGGCTCCCCGCCTCACGTTGGGCGACCAGGTGGCCCTCAGGCTCAGGTAGTGCTGCCCCCTCGGCTGCACGAACCGCTGCAGCACGCCCTCGTGCAGCGCCGCCACCCCGTGCACCACCACCGCAGCGGGGGGCAGCAACTCGCGCATCTGCTCGCGAGACAGCCACTCCACCGCCTCGTCGGCCAGCTCCGCCTGGGGGGAGGGGGAGGCAGGGAGGGTGAGGGAGGGAGGGACCAAAAAGGGAGGGGCGAGGGACGTGGAGAGCCGCCCGCTGCGGCAGTCGGCCCGACTTCAGCCCGCGAGGCCAGCTGCGAGCTCCTGGTGTACTTCGCCGCGCGAGGGTGCCCTCCAAGCGCCCCATCACCCCGCCTCACCATCATCTTCCTGCCTTTCCATCCCCCCCCAGAACACCCCAGCGCTCACCCCGGACGCCGGGTGCGGCTGCGGCGGGTGCTGCCTCCGCCGGCGCGCGCCGGGCGAGCCGTCCGACCCTGCCCTGGGCGGCCCCTCTGGCGGCGACGCGTTGTGCGGCAGCGTGAGGGTGCCCTGGTAGCGAGCCACCACGCCATGGTGCGGCCAGGGGCCCAGCCCGGTGCCGGTGCTGGTGCCGTCCAGCGGCCGCTCCTCGGGCCCGTTGGACCAGCCCAGGTCCACCACGGGCGGCTTGCGGGGAGGGCTGGCCTCGGCCTGCCGCCCCGCCTTGCCGCCGGCCCCCCTCCGCCCCGTCGTCTGCTGCTGCTCCTGCGCCGCCTGCTGGCGGGCCGCCTTCTGGCGCTGGTCGGTCTGCGCCTCGCGCCGCCGCTGATCGGGCTGGCGCACCGAGCCCCAGGAGCCCAGGCCGCCGGGCGCGGGCGCTGCGTCGGCGCCCAGCGAGCCGCCGCCGTCGGCCCCTCCGTAGCCGGACGCTGCGGCCTTTTGCGGCGGCGACAGGGCCTCCGTGATGGTGGCATTGCTGATGCTCTGCGGGGGTTGGATACGGTGAGGGGCAGGGCGGGTTACGGGGTCGGGAGGGGCACAGAGGCACCCAGAGTTACCGGTACCGTGATCCTCCGGCCCAGGGGGAAAGCGAGTAACAGCAGCGCTGCCTTTGCAGAAGCGCTGGGGGCCTGGGGCCCTCCGTGCCTGTCCGCTGTGTCCACCGGTCATGTAGCGGTTCAGCGCCCCACCCCCGCGCCATCCTCCGCCCGGGCGCACCCTCTGATTCTTGCGCTTGATGCAACGCTCCTTGGTGCTGGTAAAGTACCACACGGCTGGGCGGCCGTTGATAATAACAATCTGGGTCGCGAAGGGCAGAGGGGAGGCGTGGTTGGCAAGCCACAGGATATTTGAGGGCCAGGGAGCAGCCGGCGCTCGTTCGTTGCACCCGGCGCGGTGGACGTGTGCCCCTCACCGTGTGTGGGATGTTGACCTCGGGGCAGGCGCGGCCCTTGCCGTCCTTGAGCCACAGGTGGTGGTACAGCCCTACTACGATGCCGTCCTCCACATCCAGCAGCTGCTCGTTCTGCGACGGGGGGGAGGCCGGAGGACGGTGCCGGCCAGGGGTCGGGCGCGTGCCAGAGCAGGCCAGAGCAGGACCCGGCAAGCGGGCCTGTAACCGTCCCGCTGGGCCGGTTGCTGCATCTGCCGCGCGCTCACAGGTGGTATCTCCTCGTCCATGGCTGTTACTTAGTGCCCGTGTGAGCTTGTCCAGGCGCGCGAGTACGCGGCCAATAGCCGATGGCCAGCAATAGGCAAGGACTGAACTAGCAGCTGTGCTTGGAGCATTTAATGCATTGTATAGCGTGAGGGCGCCCATCGCTAGGCTCGTAGTCGCTGAAACCAGCCATGGCGTCGTCCTGCATGGCTCGCGCAGCGGTGTGCCCTTCCAATGTCAAATTTCAAGATTCTCTAAAGTGATGTATGGTTACCTAATGCAGGTGTGGACACGCGATGCGTGGAACAGGACTTTCGAAGTCGCTGCGGTGCTGTGACGACCTGGCCGACGAACGTTGCTGCCGCTGAGCGCAAGACATGTATCTTACTATTTGTAGCGTCCCCTTACACGTTCAGGCCAAAAGACAGCGCGGCAATCACAGGGGCCTGTGCCAGACGTCCCGTGGGTCTTTGTGCTGCCTTCCCAGTCCTACCTCGGCCCAGCCCTGCCCGGCATCCACGCCCCTCCTCCGCCTGCCTCCGCTGAAGCAACCACGCGACTTCCAGCCCACGGCTATACTCCGATCACAGTCGTGCGACAGAGTAGATTTGTGTGTCTCCCCCGCTGTGCACCGTCGCCCAGCACCGCCCCAACGTCTTCACTCGTGGCTGTGCCCGCCTCACACCCAGGAGCCCCCCGCCTGCTCCCCCGAAGTGGACGGGGCGCCGCCCGCCGCCGCCGCCGCCGCGGCCGCGGCCGCGCGCAGGTCCGCCGACATGGTGTGCGGGATGGAGTGCGAGCGCAGCACCTCGGGCGTCACCCGGCGCACATCTGCGGGCACAGCGGGGGGCGGCGGGCTGTGATGGGAGGGGGGCAGAGGTGCGGCCACGCAGGCAGCAGCGGGCAGTCAGGGCGTAACCGGCGCATAGCACCGCAGGGGACGGGCGGGGGGTTTGGGTGGCGCAGGCCGCATAGAGCCGTGGGAGGCAGGTGGGTTCCTTGGGTCCTCGGTCCCGTGTCCACCCCCCGCCCCTTCCCTTCCGCCCCGGGCCTCACCCTCCGCGGCCACCACCACCACCTCGTTGTAGTCCAGGTCAAAGCTGGGGCGGGGAGCGGGCCGGGGAGCGGGGCAGGCAAGTAAGGGTTGGGCAAGTGTGGGGATGGTGCGTCAGGGTTGGGCAAGTGTGGGGATGGTGCGTGCCGTATGCGCCCCCTCCGCCGCGGCCTCTGCCCAGTACCGTAGTGGCACGAATTTGATTGACAGAGCTGTTTGATGCGAATTGTTTGCCCCAATTGACACGCTGAAAGTAAATTTCCCCCAGTTGTCAAGCTATCCTGGGATTCATGGCCACAGTTGGCACAATCCGTGCCTGTAGATCTAGGCCCTGTAGCACAGCAACTCAATGTTTCTTACCCAGCCCGCTGCTGCTACCCGCCCCCTCGTGCGAATTGCCGTGGCCCTACTCTACGGCCGTCCTCCCGCCCGCGTTTGAACACCAAGCCCTTGGCGCTTGGCATGTGACACGGTCCCTGGTAGTCTGAACCCATCTGGCACCTGCATTCCCTTGCGCCCCCTTCTTGCCACTACGGTGCCCCCTCAGCCGCATGGCGCCCGACCCCCCAGGTGCCGCCCGACCTGCAGCCCGCACATGCTGCCAGCAGCTTGCCCCGCACACCCCGCGCCCCGCCCCCCCGCCCACCCCGCGTCACCCCAACCGCCTCACCGCAGGAAGCCGCCCTGCGCCTGCTGCCCCTCCGCCTGCTGCCCCTCCGCCGGCTGCCCCGCCAGGCAGGCCTCCACCAGTGCCGCCAGCTGGCGCAGGTTGCGGACCGGCGCGCCGTTGAAGCGGAGCAGCTGCGTGTGTGGCGCGGAGTGAGGGGGGCATGAGGGCGCCAAGGCTCAGTGGCGGCCCCACGCCAGGGCAGGTCCGCGGTGCAGGCCACCGCACGCAGCGCATCCCCCCGCCCCCGCCCCCCCTTCTCCCTGCCCCCCCTGCCTTCCCCCGGCCCCCACCTGCACGTTGTACACCTCCTCGTACCCCAGCGTGGCGTCGCAGGCCAGCACCTGGGGGGGGCGGGGGAGGGCAGTGGGGAGGGGCGCGGTGGGGAACAGACAGCAGGGGGCTTAGGCCTGCTGGCCGCATGTCACATTCTGCTATCCGCGCTGCTCCCT
>BDDC01000889.1:0-36369 GCA_001662425.1 Chlamydomonas sphaeroides | reverse complement strand
CCGCCCCGCCCCGCCCCGCCCCGCCCTGTCGTGACGTGAAGTAGCAGTCCCCACATTGCCCCACATTGCCGCACATTGCCTCACTCAGCAAGTGCCAGACCCCAGACCCCATCCCTCGCAGCGCCCAGGCAGGTGGAGCCCAGGGGCCCCCGCACGCGCCCAGCCGCTGCCTCGCCTCGCCCCGCCTCGCGGCCGCTGCAGCCACGGAGGCGCCGGCCCACTGGTCGCGTCGTGCCCTTATCCCCCACACGCCTTCCGTAGCATACCTCCGCAACTGCCCCACACCAAAGCACGGCGTTGACGGAGTGTAAACGCATCGGGACGGCCCCACCGGGGCGATGCGTCGCAAGCTCTGCCGGCGCACGCCATGTCCGTCGGTCCGTCGCCTTTGGCCACGCCGTAGCGCCCCGAGGCCGAAGACAAGAGGCCGTCCGACGCCGCCATTAGAAAGCCAGGCCAGGATGTGTGCTCGTGAGCACGCGTGCCGGTCCGCCGGCCGCACGCACGCGCCAGAGCAGGACCCCCAACGTGCCGGCGTTCGTTCCCCGCCTGCTGCCTCCTGCGCCCTGCCTATTTTTTAAACAGGTTCTTCAGCTTGGTCGCCAAGCCCTTGCTCCTGCCCGACGGCGTGCCCCCGGCCTCGCTGCTGGGGCTGGTGAGGCCACTGGCACCACCGCCGCCGCCGCCGCCTGCCGCTGCGGCGGCGCCGTTGTGAGGCCCCGACTCCGAGGAGGTCGCCTTCCGGAGCAGGCTGCCCGAGGCGGCCGGCGAGAGGGAGGTGGCGCTGGGGGAGATGGGGTTGCGGCGGGCCGCTGCCTCGTCCTCCAGTGGCGTGTCCTGCAGCGGGGGCACACGATGGCCGAGAGGCGGCAAGCAGGGTTTGTGTGTTCAGAAATAGGTAACATATGGTAAGTGTGTGTTCACGGATAGAAACATGTGGGGGGGTTCCATGTTACATTTCAGGAAAGCAATGAGCACGCTGTGTGCGTCTGGGGGCGGGGGCGGCGGTGTGTCTATGGGCGCCGCAGCGGCTCCCGCAGGGCACAACTGCGGCACCGCAATGAGCGGCCTACACCAATACAGCCACCCTTGGACCCCAGCCCCACCTGCAGCTGCTGCAGCATCGCCGCGTGCGCTGCCGACAGCCGCCGGTCGGGCACACCTCCGTCGGCCGGCGCAGGCGCAGGCATCATCTCTGACAGTTGCGGCATCGGCAGCGATGGCGGCGGCGGCGCCGCCGCCAGTGCCTGGCCCGCCAGGTTGGATGCCTTGCTCGTGCCGCTTCGCGCCCGGACCATGCCCGGCCCCAGCCCGGAGCCGCCAGAGGCCTCGGGCCGTAGCGCGTCCACCCGGCTGGGCAGCGGCGCCGCCGGGGCGCCCAGCTGCAGCTGCCCGCAGCTGGCGGTGGCGGCGGCGGCGCCGGCAGCCCGCGGCGCCGACGTCACCTCGGCCTCCGCCTCCGCCGGCGACACGAACGGCGACGCCGCGGCGGCGGCGCCCTGGGCCAACGGCGAGCCGCTGGCGCTCATGAGGCCGGCGGCGGCGGCGGCGGCCAGGTGCGAGCGGCTGCCGCCGCTGCCGCCGACGCCGGTGACCTGGGGACTGGCCGGGGCCTGCCGAGCGGACCTGGCGTACACGGCGCGGAACGAAGTGTCCCTGACCCCAGCCGGGGGCCCGCTGAGGTCCAAGCGGCCTGAGCCCTCGCGGCCCGTGGGCGATGCCATGAAGGGGGCCTCCCGGAACGACCCCGCCGACGCCCCTGGCCCTGTTCCTGGGCCAGCGAGCGAGAACCACGCCGGCGCGGCGGTCATGGGCGGCGGCACTCCCGCCAGCGCGACGGCGCCGCTGCCGCTGCCGCCGTTGCTGAGCGGCGCGGCGGCGGCGGCGCCGCTGCTCAGCGGCGCCGCCCCAACGGGCAGCGCACTCGAGAGCTGCGACGGCTGGCGGCTGAGGGGCGCGACCTCGGAGCTGCCGCCGCCGCCGCCGCCGCGTGACAGGCCGGAAAGGGCGGCGGCGGCGGCGTTGTTGCTGCCGGCGCTGTTGGCGCTGCTGCCTAGGTTGGTGTTGTTGGCGGCGCTGCTGTTGAGGGCGGCGCGGGAGGTGCGGTCCTCGTCGCCCTCCGTGATGGCTTCCATGGCGGTGGCGGAGCGCGAGTGCGCCAAGTTCTCGATGGAGCTGCGGTGGTCCAAAGCGGGATGGAGAGGGAGGGCGTGTCAGGCGACGGCCACCACCACTTTGAAACAGTGTCGCGTGTTACTCTAGTACTATCCCTTCAAATATGAACACACGCTGCATCACACAAGGGATGGCCGCGAGCACGGTAGCGGAGGGCGACGCCGGGCACGCATGCGCATATGCATACGTAGGTTGGGAGATTGGGAGATTGATTGGCAGCCCTTGGCATATTGCGGACTGCTGGGAGGGCAACCCCAGCAGCCGCCAGCGGCCGACCTGCCCGCCCCAGCCACAGGCCGCGACGAAGCTGGCTGCATCGCGATGCGTCACGACGCTCGTAGACAACCGTGAAAAGGACAGTGACTACAATCCTGCCGTGTAAAGAACAGTGACAGTGAGCTATCGCCGCAGTACCCGACCGCACCGGCCCGAGGCGGTGATGACAAAGCTGCCGTCGCGCGCCAGTGGCGGCGCCGCGCCCGCCACGGCGGTGCCGCCAGGGCTCTGACGCACGTAGGCGCCGTCCAGCTGCATGTCAAAGGAGCTGTGGCGCAGCAGCCAGTCGTCGGCGATGCCTCCGATGAGGTAGGTCTGGGGGAGGGAGGGGTAAAGCGTGTCAGGCGCGAAACACACACGCGACACCGTGGCAGTGGGTGGCGCAGCCGGCCGTACATGTCGGCGCCACCCGAGGCGTGTTGGGGACAGGCAAGAGGAGCAGAGCCGATGGGCGGTGGCAGTAACCCGCCCTTGCCGTTGTCCCAGCCCCTTACCCCCGCCTTCCCTCTCTCACCGTCATGTTGCCCCGCCCCTTGACGGCGATGTTGCCGCGCTCCCGGACCGCGTACTTGTGCTTGTCCACGATACGGGCGTAAGAGGCGCCGCTGGGGGCGAGGGGGTAAGGGGCGGCACGCGGCAGGCACGCAGGGTTCGTGCCACTGTCCGTGTACCATGCAGCACAGCAATCCGCATGCCTTGCGCGTGCGCACGATGACGGCGTGGCAACGCACACGATATGTCGTACACGCACATGCGACACACAGCCAGTCGTACTTCAGCACGCACGGCACTCCGGTACGGCAGGCACCCCGGGCCCTTGCCTGATGTGGATCTTGCCGGGCAGGCCGTGGCTCTCCTACGGCGGCATGTGGCAGTACGGCGGTACAGCTCACCAAGGGCACACAGCAGCCCCTGCCCTGCAAGCCGAGCATGCGCGACCAACACCGGGCCAGCAACTCCGATGCTATGTTGCATCGCACGACGATAGAAACTACCGATAACAGCCAATCAACAACCGCACCATGCGTGACGCCACGTTGACGGTGTCTCCATAGATGCTGAAGCGCGGCGTCTTGGCACCCAGCACGCCGCCCACCACGGGCCCCGTGTGGATGCCGATGCTGTGGAGGCGAGGGCGCAGGCATGGCAGGCGATCGGCGCATGCGCTTGCTTTGACGGTGTGGTGAGATGAGGCCCGGCGTGCGGCACACTCAGTCCGACACACAGGTAGAACATATCCAGATCCAGATCCGGGCGCATGGATTGCATGCCGTCCCCGCGTGCTCACCGGATCTGCACCGGCTCCCCTTGCGCGTCCTTCACCAGCCTGCGCCGTTGGGCAGGAGAGAGGGTGCTCGCTCTCAAGTCAAGTAACCAAGCCCTGCGAGGGCGTGCTGCCTTGCCGCTTGGCAAACAGGTCACCACAGAGCACAGAGCAGGGGTTGGGTCCAGGGGGGCGCCGCGGGAGTGGGCGGCTACCGGTGGCCATGTCCTGCAATGCCCGAGCCAGGGGCTTGGCGCCCGCGCTGGGCAGCAGCCCGCCAGGAGGGCATTCAAGGTTTGTGGGGATACGGCGGCAGCATCGCCAGGGAAGGCATGACGCGGCAGGCCGTGCAGCGGCCCGCGGCCCACAGTCCCCAGTGGTCGGCACGTCGCCCTGCGCCTTCTGTCTCAGCTCCCCACCTGGCGTGCTCTTGCAGCCGGATGGCCCCACACCCACCGCTGCCCTTGCAGAACCACAAATGCCCGGGCCCTGCCCTCGGCCCCCCTCCCCAGCCCCACCTGGCCTGCTCCTGCATGCGGATGGCTGCCCTGCGTGCCATACACATGCTTCCCTCCATCACCCTTTCCCCTGCCCTCCCCCTCCCCTGCCCCACCTGGCCTGCTCCTGCATGCGGATGGCAAAGTCGATCACCACGTCCACGTGCTTGTCGCACTGCGGCAGAGGAGACGGCCATGCGCCACCGCATTGCCCTCTGCGGCCACATCAGACCGCGGCACGGCTACCACTCCCCCGCCTCAGTGATGGAGTTGCAGACCAAGCGCCGTAGGCTATGTTTACACAGTTGAGGGGTAGCCGGTGCACATGGTGCATTACAGCAACCAGTCTGCGCACCTCTGTGGTGAGGTTGCAGACCAGGAAGTAAGCGTCGCCGATGGTCTCCAGCTTGTACACATCGGGGTGATCGTCGATGAGCGAGTCGAACCTGGGGGGCGGAGGGAGGGAGGCAGGGGTGGGGGCAGTATTTGGATGGTGAACGCGCTGGCTCAAGCCCGCTAGCCTAAGGTGACGCTACATGGCTCCATGCCGGGGGCGGAGGGAGGGAGGAGGAGGGGCGGGCAGCAGCGTGGCGGGCGTGGGGTTGGCGCGGTAGGAGGCCGGGGAGCCGGCAGGGCGCCGGGAGGGCCGGTGAGTGCCTGGTAGGACGGGCGACGCGGCGCGCGGTGGCGCGCGGTGCGGCCCGTGCGGCGGCAGGGTGTGGGGACGACCCCATGGACGACCGGCTGGGGCCAGCAGGACCGCGCGCACGGTCGTGCGGTGGCGCGCGCGTGCCGTACCACCCCGCACACCGTGTCACGGTGCCGTACCTATCGTACATGGCGTTGAGCATGTTGTATACCTCCTCCGCCGTGCTCTTGGCGCTCGTGTTGGTGAACCCCACCTGCACGCGTGCGGGCGGGCGGCGCAGGGGGCAGAGTCGGTGCCAGCTGCGGCAGCTCTGTCCCATTGACGTACCGTGGCATTGAAGTCGTCGCGAGGAGCAGCGTGCGGCCCCAACGACACGCAGTCCCGTCATATCGCAGAAGAGCATGATGACCCCCGGGGCAGGCAGCGGCCTCCAGCACTACTGTGTCGTGCTAGCACTGTGTCGTGCGGAATAAGAATGATGCATATTGTCATATATATCCATAATCATGATTGCAAAAGATGAGCCGTGCGACACATGGTGGTGACGCGACGCACCATGTCAGAGAACAAGATGGTGACTTCGGGATACGCAATGGCCTCCACCTTGCGCCCCTCGCGCAGGTCCGCCGCAATGTCGGCGGGCAGCATGCGGTACAGCAGCGCGTCGGAGCGCTGCCGCTCCTCCTCCAGCCAGCGGGTGGCCTGGCGAGGGGCGGGAGGGGAGAGCGGGTAGCGGACCAGGGTTAGTGTGAGTGTGCTCGCTCGTGTTCCAGCCAGCGCGTCGATGCCCGAGCGACCGCCGAGCGCGAGGACGAGCGACTGGCTAGTGCGACAGTGAAGGCGGAGGAGCGGGGGGTGGGGTAGGGTGTATGGCCGGCGGCGCGGCGCAGGCGGCGGGTTGGCACACCGCTACATCCTCCGCAAGCGCCGATTCCCGCACGCTCCCACGCTGTCTCCGCCCGTTACCCCACCTGCTCCAGCCGGTCGTTGGCTATCCGCAGGTCAACCGCCATCTTCTCGAACCGCTCCTTCAGGTCCGCCTCCGCCTGCAAGCGCGGCACGAGAGAAAGAGAGAGAGTTAGGGCGGCTGGGGATAGGCTGTGAGCTTCCAGCCGCGTCTTGAGGTTCATCCCAGCCCTGCGCGGCGAGCATGACGGGTAAAACCCGCCGCCCTGCCCCCTCCGGCCCTCAGCACATGGCGCATCAAAAAAGGCACGCGGTTTCCCCTCTGGCCCCCCTCCCCACCTGCCGCTGCTCCGCCAGCAGCACAAAGTCGCGGCTCATGTCGTGCAGCGGGATGTCGGACAGGAACAGCCCGTGGCCCCGCAGCTCCTCCAACGTGGCGGCGCGCGGGGAGCCGAGGAACAGCAGAACAGGGGAGCCGTCCTGTGGGGGTAGGCGGTGCGGGGCGGCGCGGGAGCGAGGAGGCGGGCGTGCGCAGTGAGTGACGTACGAGCTACGCGTTGGGCCTCGTGCGTGCGGCACGCCCAAACCGCCACCGGTCGGAAGTACGACAGCGGTCGCACACTCACAGGCATGTTGGTCATGACCATTTGTCCCTTGAGCTCCAGGCCCGACTGCAGCGCCTGCGGGCGGGGAGTACATGATGGGTGGAGAGGTAGCGAGTACAGCGAACACGTCCCATGGCAGGCCAACACTCTCATGTTCTCGCTTGTCTGCGTGTGTGGAGGGAATGCATCGAGCGCGTGACGAGCTCCGGTAGTCGTAAGGAGGGCGCGGTGTTTGGGATGTTGAGGGCGCTCGCTCAGAGCCTAATTCTCAGTACACCAAAGCGCGGTGCGGGGGCTGTCAGTCGGGAGCCGGGTCAAGGCACGGCATGCCGTACGCCGTACGCCGTACGCACCATGAGCAGGAACAGCGTGTCGCCCTCCAGCAGGACCTTGTCGTACTCAAAGGCGATGTACGGATGCCGCAGCTTGAAGGTGTCCAGGATGTGCGACCCGGGGGTCAGCGTGGATCCGAACAGGCGGGTCACCACGGAGCCGGCCTGGAGGGGAGAGAGATGGGCGTGAAGGGGTGGAAAAGGGGCCGGGGGCGATCAGTCAAGGGGTGAGGGAGTTGGCACGATGGCCAAAGCTGTGAGTCGCTGGTCGTTGGTCGGGGGCACCCTTGATTGCG
Organism: Chlamydomonas sphaeroides; assembly: GCA_001662425.1. NCBI lineage: Eukaryota > Viridiplantae > Chlorophyta > Chlorophyceae > Chlamydomonadales > Chlamydomonadaceae > Chlamydomonas > Chlamydomonas sphaeroides. Next base: position 29,369 of record BDDC01000889.1, on the reverse strand, counting down.
ATATGAGCGAGCTTGCTGCCACACAAGATGTGCAGGTGGGCGGGGCGTAGTAAATGTGTTGTGCGGCGACCGGCCCCGCCTTCGCGTGTACAGACAGTGGGTGCGGTGGGTGGGCATCAGTGCCGTACGACCGCAGGGAGCGCCGGCCTCGAGCCGGTGCGCCATGGTCCGTACGCCTCACGGTCCGTGCGTACCGTACCTGTACGACGCGACAGTTTGTGTCAAGCACGACGTGGAAGGGGAACAGCTCGTAGAAGAGACGGTTGGTGGGGCAGAAGGCCGAGACGGCGGCGGCCTCGTGGGTGTACCAGGACTGCAGCGAGGGCTGGTGCGGGTAGGTGACGCGGAAGATCTGCGGGGGCGGGCGGGGGCCGGGGGGTTTTGGTGGGTTCGTGGCGTGCTGCGTGCGCGGAGATGCGTGGCATGCACCAACGGCGACGGGCCGCAAGAGGGGGTACATGCCCGCACGCCTCCCAGCTCTCCCCTTCACCCTCGCCGCATGCGACCCTACCCGCGCCTGCTAACCACACGAACCCCTGTGCGCCGCGCGCGTCGCGCTAGTACATGTCGCAGCTTCGAAACACACGCCCCTGCTCCTCCCGACCGCCCCCCGCCGCCTGGCACACCTCGTGGTCGCTGTCGCCCGCCTCGCGGCTCGCCACCAGCTCCATCTCCACATCGTGCTCGAACAGCACCTGCGGAAGGGATGCAGCGGGGCACAAGGGCGGCGAGGGACCATGGGCACAACGAACTAGCTGCACATCTCCCAGCGCAAGCCCGGGCCAACAGCTGACAGCATCCCGAGGGCGGGCAGGTGTGCGGTCCTTGAACAGCACTTGAGCAGCGGCCGGAAGGGGCGAACAGGGGCGACCGGGAGCGCGCAAGGCAGTGCGCGCCGGCGCTGCGAACCCTGCAGCCCCGGAGCGCCCTGCCCTGCCCTCCGCGCCCCGACCCCTTACATTGGAGGCTCCCTGGCGCAACTCACGATGGGCCGCAGCGCCGTCGCGCCCCAGCACCATTCCTGGCCTAACCCCTGCCCTCCGTAGCAGCCAGCGAGCGCTCTGCCCTGCCCTCCGCTCCCCTCGCCCCTGCCATCCGCTAGCAGCTCCTAGCCTCAGGCAGCGGTCACCTGCACCCCGCCTCCCCGAGCCGCCCACCTTGGAAGCGCCCTTGAGCACGCCGCTGACGATGGGCCACAGCGCCGGCCGCGCGGATTGGTAGTGCAGCAGCAGGGAGGTGGCCGTGACCTTGGGGGGGGTGGGAGGGGAGGGGAAGAGGGGAGAGCGCGTGTGTATGCGTATGTGCCTGAGGGCAGAGGCCGCGCGGAGCGGTAGTGCAGCAGCAGGGAGGTGGCCGTGGCGGGTGGTGGTGGGGGTTGGCGACGTTGAGCGGGCGTGGGATGGCCAAAGGAATGGCCTGGGGGCTGGCCAAGGCAAGGCCGACACGTAACGCCTCCCCTCGCCGCATACGCCTTTTGGCTGCTTCCCTGACGCACACGCCCTTCGGATGCTAGGTCCCTGACAGCTATTACTGACGCCAACGCGGGCGGCAAAACACACACGGCTTGCACCCCTCCCGCCCCTCGTCGTTTTCAAACCCCGCAAGCCCACCTGCTCCACCCGGAAGGCGGGCGCCACCATTGAAGGGAAGCCCATGCTCTGCGGGGCGGGTTGCCAGATCGCTCAGAGCACTCTCACAAACCCATCATAGCGTTGTGTCGTTTATTACTATGCAAAGACAACAGTGCGTGGGGCATCGCCATCATGGAAGAGAACGCTGCCGGTAGGCGGCATGCTGTCGCGTGTGTTGTGGCCGCCGCAGGTTCCTGAGGCTCGCCAGCCCCCTATGATTCTAGCCTATGATGAACACTCGTGGTAGTACTATGCATGCAGGCATCGCACGCGTATCATCCCTCCCACCAGGTGCAGGTGCAGGTTGTTGAGGTTGGCCAGGAACCTGGTTGGGGGCGGGGCAGGGCAGGCAGCAGGCTGAAACAGGGGCATGCGGTGTGGCCCTTCGGCGGGGGCTCTGGGCGGCTCCTTCCCCCTTGCCCCCTCCCTCCCACCACTCCTCTCTTCCAATACTGACGCCCTCTCCCTTCCCCGTCTTTCTCCCTGGACCCCCGTCCGCATCATGCAACGCACCCCAGCGCTGGGAAGCCCCGAGCAAACGCTCTCTTTGGCGCATGGGCTGCTACAGCTCATGCCACCGACGTCGCTGTGACGGGGCTGCGACGGGGTCGTGGGCCGCGCGTCCAATCCTCCCCCACCCAACAGCCCCCAGCCTCCAACCCAGCCAGGCGCCAGGCTGGAGAGCATTGCGTGCGCTTGGCTGACTCTCCCACGAGGCAAAAGACCCCGGCACGCACCCTACGCTTTTCCCACCTCACCCCCCCTCGCACGCCACGGCCCATCTCTCACTCGGCCACGTTGGAGCCCAGGCTCTGCATGAGCCGCAGGTAGCCCTGCTTGATGACATACTGCACGAAGTAGTTGCCGTACGCCTGAGGGCGGATGTCCGGCAGATGAACGGCAACGAAATCGGCATGACGCACGGACGGGTCAGGCGCCGGCTGGAGCGGATCGACGGCTGTGATTGCCCGGCCCGGCCCAATCCACCGCTGACCAGCGACATTCCCCCGAACGCCCTAGCCGCAGCCGCCCGGGCGTGCCGATACACACACTTAGTAAATGTTACCTATTTGTGAACACACGTTTGTCCCTCCTTTCCCGGCCCCCTTCCCCCTTGCTCCCCCGCCCACCTCTAGCGCCTGCGGCACGGTGACCCCCAGGATGCCGGCTCCCGTGATGACCAGGTCATACGTCACCTGGGGTTCGCAGGGGCAAGGCAAGGACTAGGGATGAAGCGTGCACATATACGCGCGCATTGCCCCCGGGCCAGAGGCCCGCGCCTAGCAGCAAGCTTAGGAGCAGCACGATTGGCGCAGGCTGGCGTGAGCCGATGGCGCGCTGCCGTTCGGCAAGTTCATACGCCGGTAGGTAATGACAAGCGCGCGGACATGCATGGTGACGTAGTGGGCGTGCGCAGCGCCAGTGCGCCGCCGCTGCCGCCAGCAGCCAGGCGCTGCAGGGTCCCGCTGCAAGCCTCCGGGACAGGGCTGCCCCCGCGGCGGCTGCGAGAGCGCTCGGCGGCCGCGTGCTGCGCCGGCTCCCGCGCTGCCCGGTGCACTTGCTGCCGCCCCTGCCAGAGGAGCCATAGCACGGCCAGCTTGCTGCCCCGGCCACTCCTGGGGGCCAGGCGGGTAATGGCTGTTCGCCCTCGGCTCCCTTCCGCGGGGCACGCCACTGCGGAGCGCAGGCGGGCTGTCCGGCATTCGGAGCGCCGGCGTTCGGTGGTTGCTGCACGCGCCCCGGCCGCGCCTGGGCACCGCTCGCCGCTGGCCCACCCGGGCCGCGCCCGCAGCGGCCACCCCCTGTCCGGCCCGCTGTCCGGACCGCGACGCCTTGCATGATCCGCGACGCTTCCAGCCAGGCGGCGGAGCTGGGACGCCGCCGCTTGCACGGCTGCCCGGAGCGCCGCCGAGCGCCTATGCGACAAGCGCCGGGCTGCGCCGCGCCGCCCCATCGCTGCCCTGGCGGCGGCGGGCGGCGGCGGGCGCGAGATGTGGGCTGGGCTGGGCTGCAGCAGCGCCGGGCGCTGCGCGGCGCCCGGCCCTGCGAGGCCCGGCACCCATCGCCGTCTGCGGCTGCAGCCCCAGCCCCAGCACAACATCCAGCGCCAGAGCCGCGCCGCCGGTCACCAGGGCCAATCAGTTGCCGCAGGGCCGGCGGCCGCGTCGCTGCGTGCCTGCTGCCAGCGCCCGCCGAGCGGGCATCCACCAGGCCTGGGGGCCCATGCGGCGCGGCTCTGCGGCCGGCATGCTGGCCTGCCGCAGCACAGGCCGCAGAGCCGCGCCATCCTGGGTCGCAGCGCCCAACAGGACACGCGGCAAGCCCCGGGCTGACCTGCGGCACCCGCTGCGGCCCTGGCGGCCACAACCGGCGTCCGGAGGTGCGGCGCTGCGGCGCTCCGGCGCAGCGACGGCCCGGCTCGGCCATGCGGGCCCTTGCCACGCCAGCAAAGCTGTGCGCAACGGCCGGCCCCGCTCGCCGGGCCCCGAGGCTGCCATGGCTGCGCGCCACGCGCTGCTGCTCCACGGCCTTCCGCAGCAATGGGCCCCCAGAGCAGCTGCACGGCGCGGCGCTGCCGCGGTTCTGCTCCGCAGTCGCGCAGCCACTGCGCAGGCACGCGGCCGCCACCCGCGCTGCTGCCCCGGGGGGCCTGCTGCGGTGGCGGACCCAGCACGCGGACGCCGCCCAGGGCCCCGGCCAGCGCCAGCGCCAGCGCCCTCCCACCAGCGCCCGCCAGCAGCTGAGAGCGCCGCTGCCGTGGCCGTCCAGGACGCCGCGATCTCGCGCCAGCGTCCGCGCCAAAGCGCGCGGCCTCGTGCTACAGCCCCTCCAGACACCTCGAGAGGCCAGGGCCAGGGGCCGCGCGGCTGCGGCCGCCGTCAAGCGCCTTGGGCAGCACCGCTCGCGGCCCTCGCGGTATGCGGCGCGCGTGGCGGCAGCGCGCTTTGCCGCCGGCCAACGGCTGCGGATACCAAACGCACCGCACAAGGGGGCGCCCCCCGGCGGCTGGCAGCAGCCCGCGGCCAGGCAGGTGAAGCGCGGGGGCGGGCGTGAGGCGCCCGCGCGCCGCGCGCGCAGGCCTTGTGGGCCTGTGCCATCGCGGCGGCCGCCGGCGCTGCGGCCAGCGGTTGGGCCGAGGTGCTGGCCCCGGTCTGCTAGCAGAGCAGGGCGCCGCTGCAGGCTGACGCGGCGCCGGCAGGCGGCACCGGCGCCGCCATGCTAGCTTGCTGCCCTTTCTCTGACGTCGACTGCGCAGCCACAACCTTATCCGAGCATACTAGCGCGCTCCTTGCTGCCGGCCAGACCGCCGTGAGCAGGCCTGAGCGAGCGAGCCCTGGGCAGCATCGTTAACCTAACCTTGTCGGGGTAGGGGCAGGACGACACCCAGTTGCAATCCACGTGCGCCTGCTTGATGATCTGCAGCCACGCATCGCGGCCAAAGGAGTCGCAGATGAACCCCTCAACAGAGAGGTTGATCCTGCGGGCGCGGGCGGCGGCAGCGGTGGGTTTGGGGGGGGCGGCACCCGGGGCGACGCAACTGCGCCGGAGGGCGTCACAATCTATGGCTCGAGCGGAGGCAGACCTGATGGGCTATGAGTTGCGACAGCGGCAGCAGCTAGGGGTGAAGGGCGGGCGTGGGACGGAGCTCTGGTAGAGTTCGTATGCACCGTTTTGTCAACGCCGGCGGCCAGACGGCAAGCACCGCTGGGGCTAGACCAGTTGTCAGCGCCTGCTGCGCCCCCGTGCTAACTGCTAGGCTAGGTATGCGTATGTTACGCGTGACCGAGAGCCGGGCGGTTTAAGCGGCAGCCGCCTCTTCGCCACGTATAGGTCGTACCAGCCAATCATCGGCGAAGGTAGAAGAGGTCCCCACGCGTTGCCAGCACCCGGTTTGGAGCAAGTCACCAATTCTGCGACGTTGTTGCTGGGCAACACCCGCACACTCTCAGACTATTTTTTGTAGTGATTTCAGCGTTAATCCACGTTGCGCCTGTGCTCAAGCGAGTTTTGAAAAGGCTCCACGACCACGTGAAGCTGCTGGCCTTCAATCTACTTGGTGCTTGCTCTGCCCATGAATGAAGCGATGCCTCCAGCTGCAAGGCTATGACGGTCGGGATGGCAAGTTGATTTGTTTGGGAAACGCAGAACCGTGGTATGGGCTCATGAGTGATATGAAGATGCCTGCAAGAAAGGTCAGGCTGCAAAGGTCTCTGCTGAAGACTTTCGGGTGCGGTGGTCGAAATGCGACCATTGCCGTTGCCAAAGCGCGCAGCCCAAACCTGCCGCAAATTTACAGTGCGGAACCCGACACATAGTTAGATAGGCCAACGACCCTCCTTATTTAAGCGGCACACACGCCAGGCGCATCTGGCAACACATGCCAGCGCTGACCGTAGTTTCCTGGCCATCACAGTTGCCAACATTCCAACGCGTACCGAAAGCGCTGCATTTGACGGCTGCTCGACAGCATTGAGCCGCGCATTGGCATTCCGCACTCGAGCGAACCCAGCCTCAGCGCTGCAGCCCTGACGGCGGGCGTAGTCCGTCATGGGCTGCTTCAACAGCAAGGACGGGCAGTATGAGTCCCACAGCGGTCACGCCGCTGGCAAGCCCTCAGCCGCTGGCCAACGCAGCGGAGCCTCGGCAAGCGGCCAGCAGCCTCCAGCATATCTCCTTGAGGCCGGACCGCAAAGCATCTTGCTTGGGGCGCAGCAGCTATCGCCATCTGGGGGCTCACAGAGCGGCTCCAAGTACGCTATCCCAAACCGCCCCGGAGCTGGCATTACAGGCTCCTTTATAGCGCTTGGAGCGGGCGGGAGCGTTACTGGCGCCAACCGGAGAACTCCGAAGGGCGGTGCACATGTGTCGGCCGACCTGAACGCCATCGTCGACGACTCGGGCACTATCAATGCGCTGGTCAGCCGCCAGCTATCAGTCATGAGTCACTACAGTGTTAAGAGCGAGGCTGGGAGTGTTATCCTGCAGCCGGAGATAGCGCATGGCCCGAACGCGCTGGGCTTTACGCTGCACAAACTCATTGGCCGCGGCGGCTTCGGCAATGTCTACCTGGGCGAATGGGAGGGGCGCAAGGTGGCGGTGAAGGTCGTCACTGGTAACAACAACGAAAACCAGAGCGACCAGGTGGGGTGGCGGGTTGTCGCGACGCTTGCCGCACCAAACCCCTAGTGCTGCGCCTGGGCTCCACCTCCCGCGATGATCTCAACCTGCGCAGCATGCCCCAGGGGCGTTGCCAGCCTTCCGTAGACATGCGCCTCCGTTACGGCCTTGCCATCATTGTGCGCACGTGCGGCCCAGGGCGGAGATGAGGTCTCCCGGCTCTCCCCTATGCCAACCTCTGGCCGCGCGGCGAACCCCGCCCGCCTCTTGCCCGTAACCCCCTCGCGCCGTCCTCTGGCCACGGCCCTGTCCGCCACTGCAGCCCGAGGACAAGGAGTGGGAGGCGCGCAAGGAGAAGATGGCGCAGATGGAGGCCATCCTCATGGCCTCCGTGAACCACCCCAGCATCGTGCACACGCTCAAGGTGCGGCCCGGGGCGCAGGGGTGGAGCCTGTGCCACGACACCGCTTGGCACAGCGCGCGGATCCGCAGAGAGACGCGAGCTCGCGCCAAGGCCCCTTATGGGCCGCCCCGCCCGCCCGGCTAAAGCAGCGTGGACACACGGCCTGGGGCCTGCGCGTTTGGCCCGGTAGGCCCGTCGCCACGTTGCCTTTGCGCCATATGCTCGGCTGCTGGATGTATGTGACGTCCCTAGCGCCGCTGCGTTGGCACCGCCGCCGGTCTGCTGCCCGGCCTGGCCTGGACACCGCGACGTTCCCATGATGGCTGCAACAATGGTTCGACACTCCTCGCGAAACATGCCCACAGGTCATTGCGCACCAGGGCGACGCCATGGATCCGGAGCTGGCGGCCATTGAACGCGAGCTGTTCACGGAGAAAGAGGACGTGAGCACCGGGGGCCCCGCCGGGGCGCCTGGGCTGCTGGGGGCCGATGGAACGCACGTGGCAGTCACATGTAGTCCGGGCCCAGGGATACACAGCAAGGCGCGGGCATGTGGGTGGGGACAAGGAGGCAGTGCGAAATTGTAGCTGGCTTGCGGCGCATGTAGGCGCTTGTCCGCGTCGCGGCCTGATCTGTGGCTTATGGCCACGGGGTTGGCCAGCCGGGCTGCGTGCGGGGCAAGGTTCCGTGGCCAGCATGTGTCGAGGCTCGGAAAGGGCCCAGGGCTGTCCTTGAACGGTGGTCTCGGCACAGGGCGGAGCCTATGAGCAGGGGCCACCGGCGGGAACGCGGCTAGGGCCATTCATTGCCCTGTGTGATGTGGGTCGGGCGGCTTGATGGGGCGCGGGTTGGAGCTTCGTGTGGGTCCGCTGTCGGGCAACGAAGGGGTTTCCGCGGCCTCATGGGGTGCAGGTGCAGGGCAGGTACGGCGGGCAGCCATGCAGCTGGATGCATGGGGCGACGGCAGGGACCGCTTGGCCGGTCTGGGGCGCCGCGGCCGCCCCCGTCACGCCGCTTCCTGACGCCGCCCCTGCTGATGCCGGGGGTGCCCCGCCCCGCAGCAACACGCGGCGTCCTTCGAGTGGCACATCATCATGGTGAGCCCGGGCCCTGGGGTGCCGGCGTGTGCTTTCGGTTGATGCTGAGTGGCCACAACATGATGGTTGCTGTTGTAACGACTAGCGCACACCATGAGCGCACGCGCATGGCACAACATCGTGTTTGCCGCGGGCTGGGCGGGCGGGGTTCAGGCTGGGTTTGCTGGGGCGGGGGGTGCAGGCGGCACCTCAAGCCGTGCGGCCTGCCTGCAAGCCTTGCCCATCCACGTGTCGCCTCTCATACGCGGCTCTCCCTGTGTCGTTTCCCCACAGGAGTACTGCGACCGGGGGTCCTTCTCCCGTGCGCTTGCGGCCATGCGCTTCCACGAGGTGAGCCGCTGTGGAAGGGGGCCAGGGCCACAGTGGTGTTGTGCAGGGCGAGGCTAGGTCGGGAGGGTAGCGCGGTGCGCAACGGCGGGCAGTGAGTGGGTCGGGCCGCCTCGGTGACCCCCGTGGAGGGCGGTAGAGGCGACATGGCTCTACCGGGAGGAGGCTGGCAGGGCGGGGCACAGGGCAGGCTCGGCAACGCCGGCAGGGGATGAGGGCAAGGCCGGAAGGAGGCGGAGTGGCGCACAGGGCGCTGGGGGGATCATGTGGTCGGGGTTAGACAGCAGCCGGGGGCCAGGTAGCGCACCCTCGTCCGTTGCTGCTTGCCGCCTGTGCGACCGCAGCAAAGCCACGCCCACGCGCGGGCGGCGGCGCGTGCCCGACCCTAGCCCGAGCTCTGCCAGCACCGGTGCTCCACTTGAGCACCGCCGCCGCAGCGGCACCCTAGGCCTCATGCCTGCCTCCTCGACTTCTCTGCTCCTCCCTCCCTCGCTCCCTCGCCGAGCCAGTTTGTAGAGACGGCGGGCTACGTGCGGTGGGACGCGTGGGCGTGCCTGCAGACGCTCAAGGAGGTGACCAAGGCGCTCATGTTCCTGCACGAGAACCGCATCCTGCACGGAGACCTCAAGGTACGCCGCAGCCAAGCTGTAGCTCTGCTCCGCTGCTTACACCGGGTCTGCATCCTGCACGGCGGGCGGCTGCACAGCGCGGCATGTTTTTTCTTGGCGGCCGTCCGGGTGTCTTGAATTGCCTCGTTTGCCCGGCCCCTGCTTTTGGACCTCGCCGCTCACACTCAGGCCGCCAACGTGCTGCTGAGCAGCTCGGAAACGGACCGCCGCGGCTTTGTCGCGAAGGTAGCTGCGGGAGTTACGTTGCTTGCCTGATGTGGCAGAGGGGAGCGGCGCTCACTGCCTGCACACATCCGCTGAAACCGACCCACGCTGTAGCCACTTGCGGCTTCTGCAGGCGTCGGGCACTGTGGTGTCGCGTGTGCCGTCCGCGGCCATGGCACTTGACCCTGGCATCCCTTTTTCTCCCCCGCGCCCTCACCCGCACCTGCAGGTCTCGGACTTTGGGCTGTCGCGCGTGCTGGCAGGCAACCGCAAGGAGATCAAGACGCAGACCTTTGGCACGGTGCGCATTGCGGCACGGGGGCATCGGACACTGCTGGCCCTCGGGCTTGCGACCTCTCCTCCCCTCGTTTCAGCCCCGCCCCTGTGAGCTGTTGCGCGTCACATCGCGCCCACCTGCTGCGCTCTGCCTCCTGCCGCCGCGCCCTGTTGCCATTCCCCAGGTGACCCACATGCCGCCCGAGCTGCTGTCGAAGGGTATCCTCAGCCCCTCGGCAGGTGGGAACCTAGCAGCCAGCAGCGGGCGTATCATCATAGCAAAATTGCACGCCCAGGGTGTCGGTGGTAGCGTAGGGCCAGCACGGCGTGTCGCTCGGCATGGCGCTGGCCCGCCAAGCAGGAATGTAGGCAACGGCACAGCCTGGATGTGTTTTCGTGGCTCACCCGCGCCTGCCCGCACGCCATCCCCTCTCGTCCCGCACGCGCCCCTGGACCCCCTTCACCGCTGTTCTTCCATTCCGCGCAACCGCATACAGAGTAAGCGCTGGGGTCTGGGTCCCACGCCCCGCGGCAGCACACCCACGTTCGCCGCGCCCCTCTGTGCTCACCTCTCCCCGCGCCGCTCCCCTTTCCCAACCCCTGCCCCCAGCGTGTACGCCATGGGCGTGCTGCTGTGGGAGGCCTACTCTGGGGACCGCGTGTTCAAGCAGCTGAGCGACAGCGAGGTCATCCTGGCCGTCGTCACGCGCAAGGCGCGGCCGCAGTTCCCGCCCGACACGCCGCACAGGTGGGGCGGGGCCGCAGTGCCGGGAGCGGTCGGCGTGCAGCGCTCGGCTCAGTGGATGGCGTGCTCGGCTGAGCGGTGCTCTCCTTCCTAGGGCATGCTACACGGGCCACATCAGGCCCTCGTGTTCAATGCTGCCCGGCTGCGGTCGGTCGTTGTCCTCAACCGTGCTCGGCCCCTTGTCGTGGCGGCGCCGCAGGTTCAAGTACCTGGCTGAGCGGTGCTGGGCGGAGCTGCCCGAGGTGCGGCCCTCGCTGCAGCAGCTGTACAACGAGCTGGAGAACCTGCAGGTGCGGGGAAAGGGCAGGGGCACAGCGCACGCACGAACCCGGAGGCTTAGGCGCCAAGTCCAGCGCATGCAGGGCACAGGGGCGCACCAGCTCTGCGAGGGCCGTGAGGCACTGGGGCACAGTCCTTTCCAAAAACGCATGGGGGCCGAGCGTGGGGGCTGACTGTGAAAAAATGTGCAGGACGCAAAGGAGGCGAGGGCACTTGGGGATGAGGCACCGGGTCTCTCGTCCTGCAATCCCCGCCAAACTCCGTTGTTCCGTCTCGCGGCTCCGGACCTCCCGTTGCCCCCTCCGCCCTCCCGTTGCCCCCAGGCCCAGCTGTGCCCCGCTGGCGCCGATGCGCCCCGCCTGCTGGTGCAGTCATGCATCAAGCAGAAGCGCAGCTGCGCGGTGCCGCCCGTGCAGATGGCCGGGACAAAGGCGCCGGGGCAGCAGAGCAGGCTGGCGCAGGTGCGGGGCCCATGGGGCGGCATGGCGAGAGGAGACGTGTGGGAGACGGCAGCCCTGCCGACGGCGCGCCTCATTCGCCGGGGCCTGGCGGGGGAACCTCACCCGCTGCCGCCCTGCGCGCGCTGCTGCCGCCTGCCGCAGGGCGTCAGCACCGACGGAGTGAACAAGGCCGCCGCCGGGGGAGCCCAGAAGCCAGGATACGCATCCACCTCGGGCGCGGCAGGTGCGTCGGTGCGATTGTTTGCGCCACCATGCCAGCTGCTTGGAAAGCGGGAGATGCGCGGAGGACAGCCGTTTGATCGAAACGTGCCGGCGGCCCCTAGTCTCTCATTCTTTGCGTGCTGCCTTGCCTTCGCAGCTGGCCGCGACTACAGCAGCGGCGGCGGGCACCACTACGTCAACTCGCCCCTGGGTGGCGCTGCCAGCCATGGGCCGTCGCAGGTGGGCCGCGGCAACCAGCGTTGCTAGCATATGCACAGGCAACGTATAGATGGGGCCAAAGAGGAAGGCGCAGCGCCCGCCCGCCCAGCCGCCCGTGCTCGCCTAGCGCTAGCCCCCGGATGCGAGGGGGTCATGGCAATAGCACGGCCCTCGCGCCAACCGTCCAACCGCCAACTGCCACATGCCCCTCGCGCCAACCGCCCAACCGCCAACTGCCGCATGCAGGCGGACAAGCTCAAGACCTTCGCGGCGCTCAACCGCACGCAGCAGAGCGCCAAGAAATCGTCGGAGTACGGCACGGGCGGCGGCAGCCCGGCAGCAAGCGGCGGCAGTGCCAGCGGCCCCGGCGGCGGCGGCACGCGGCCTGCGGGCGGGCGGCAGCTCATGAAGGTGCCCTCGCTATCCAAGGCCAAGGAGGTGAGCGGCAGGAAGAGCGCAGGAGGAAGGACAGCGAGGTCGTCGCGAGACAGCGCCAGCCGGCGGCGCCACGGGGCGGGGCCCCGCATGCACCCAACAATCAAGTTCCCCTCGCATGCTCATGTCACCCCTGTGTCCTGAAACACGCGCCAACCGCCCTCCCCTCCCCCCCGCCCCCGCCCCCAGCAGACCGAGCTGGTGGTCTCCCACTCGGCGGCCTCCTCGCCCAACCTCATATCGCCGTACAAGGGCCCCGGCGGCGGCCCAACCTCGCCACTCGCCAACCAGTCCCCAAAGTACGGCGGCGCCACCGCCGCCGCCGCCGGCAGCGGCTCGCGCGGGGCCATCGCCAGCGCCAGCGCAGTGGTGGGCCTGGCCAGCGGCAGCGGCTCGCTTCCGCCGCTGCAGCTGTCCGGCCTCGGCAACGGCCAGGCGCCCGGCAGCCCGGGCTCGCCGGGGCCGGCCAGCCCAGGCAAGACCAGCGCAGGTGGGCGGCCCGCGTCGGGTTGGGTCAGGCCCTCGCCCTGTCTCCTCGGCTCTGTCAAGTTGGATCCCCGTGCCGCTGCCCTGCCTCACCCGTGCCCTGCGCTGCGCTGCGGCCCCCTTTTCCGGCCTCCGTCCTCGCAGGCGGCGCGTCGCCGGCGCTGGAGTCTCCGCCCGTGGTAGCGGGTGACTACGTGAGCCGCGCCCGCACCGCCTCCGCCACGGGCATCATCAACCGCCCCTCGCGCTTTGGCCATGAGGAGGCGGTGGCGCGCCAGGCGTCCACAGGCAATGTGGCGGCGCAGCAGTAGGCGGGACAGGCAGCGGCGGCCGTGGCGGAAGGGGGAGAGCGAGGGAGGGAGGGGGACAGCGTGTGTGTTTCGGTGTCCAGTATCGGGCACGGCAGCCGCGGCGGCCGGAGCTGGGCGCCGCAGCAGCACGGCAGAGGGCCGGGGCGGCCGCGCTGCTTGGGCCGCCAGGTGCCGCGCCGGCTGGCGCCCGCGCCTCCGGAGCGTGCACTCACTGATTGAGGCGGGCGCGGCTCCAGTGCGGGAGCCGCCGCTGTGGCGGCGGCCGCGAGGAGGCGCCCTCCGGTGACCTCCGGTGCCTTGGCAGGCGCCTCATGCGAGGGGCCGACACGAGTAGGGGATGCGGCGGTGCTGCAGGCGACGGCTGGCGGCCGCAGCTGCGGGGGCGCTCGCGTGCGATTGGGGCGGCTGGGCGGTTGGGCTGGGGTGCGTGGGCGGACGTCGGAGCCCAATGGGTGGCTCCTGTGACTGGGCAGGCGGGACCTTCCGCGTCTTTGATCATGTGTTGGCGGCGCCTGGCGTTCGAAGACACGGGGGCCGCGCCGCCGGAGTCGGCGCGTGCGAGGCCGCAGCCCTCCCTGCGACATGGGAGCGGCCGCTGGCGGGGTTGGAGGGTGGACGGCGAGAGCGGGCGCCTCGTCCGACTGGCGGCTGCCGCGATCACGTCCTCACGGCGGGCGGCGCGCGTCTCAGGGAGAGTCTCCTAGTTAGGCGTCCCCTGGTTCATGTGATTTGGGATACCTGACCGCACCGCCTGTGCGCCCCTACGATTCAGACGCGACGGAGGGGGCGCTGGGTGGAATGCGCGGGCGCCTCTTGATCATTGACGTGGCCATCGCGGTAGCGCGGTGGCTGTTGGGACAGGACAGCATTTGCCTTTCGTGACTGGCAGGCGGCGGGTCGCATACGCATGAGCCCGAGGCCGGCGCCTGCGTGTGGCCTGCGATCTAAGACTGCGATCCATTTGAGGGACGGGCGGCGGGCACATGAGAGCTGCACGAGGGTCTTGATTTGTCGGCGTTTCAGGAGCCACAAGCCAGGCAGCTGCCCTGACCGTAAGATAGACCTAAGAAATCCTTGGAACGGCTGAGGCAGTCGCGCATGGGTCTGGGGGCGGTCGCTCCCCACGTGGTGGAGGCGCGCGTGTGGTATGTACAGCTTTGCGGGCGCATTCTTTGTCGGGGTTTGGGTGGGGGGGGCAGGAGGCGAGCGCCTGTCCCCTGGGGCTGGGTATGTATGCAGGCACCTGGACAACGACGCTGTGCGTGTGGATTGCGAGGCATGTGCGACGGACGGCGTGCCGAGGGGGACGACACAGCACAACATAACTGTGGGGCGCGGCCGGCACTTCAGCATTTGGCGGGACGCGGGAGGGAAGCAGAGCAAGAGGCAGGGCGGTGGTGAGGTGGCCCCTAGCGAGGCTGTAATAGCAGGCTTGTACAGTTGTACTCGACTGCGCAAGATCGGCACACTGCGGTGTTGCGGCAGCCTGTGCACGAGGTACACCCCCAATCATCACTCGAACAATCTTGACGTTGTTAGTACAGACTCAACTGCGCGCCCACGCAGGGGCAGGCCATTTCACTGACTTCCACGCTGGTCCTAAAGTAAAAGGGGCAGGCCATGCCTGGCCCGGGCGGTATGCGCTCACACCGTGCGCTTGGCGGCTTTGGGCACTACTGCCCCACCGTCCAGGAGGGTCCTCGTTGCCACAGCTGCTGCGCTGGCGGTGGAGCCCGCATCAGCCCCCGCCTCGCGGCACAGTAACCAGTAACCCCATTGACATCGACGCCTGTCAGCCCCCGCCTAGATAGCGCGCGGGCCGCTGGCTGCTGCCGGCCCGCCCCGCGGCGGCACCCTGCCCCAACCACGCGCCCCCTGCCCCATGTGCCGCCTGCGCCAGCCGCCAGCAATGGTGCCGCGCGGTCGCCCACGGGCCCAACCCAACCATCCCTTCGAGTTGTTGGGCGCCCGCCACATCTTGGCATTCCAGCGTGCCTCCTGGCCATGTCCGGGTGAAGGGACCAGGGTCGCGTCCCAGACGATTGCCGGCACGTAGGGCGCTGGTTACTTCGCAAGCAACGCCTTCTACTGAAGCAGCCCAATGGGCGGGGACGGCTGGCAGCCCCCAACGAAGGACTGAGTAGGGGCTACGTCCCTTCTCCCACTTCGGATGGGGCCACCTTGCCGACATGTCACCATTGACCGCCTGGGCCGTACGAAGCTGATGCCCCTGCCGTACAGTGCACGTGTCCTCGTCTGCTGCAAGCAGTGTCCCCGCCCTCCCACGGACACCCACGCCAGATCACTGGTGCGCCGCTGGCGAGGGATGGCTCTGTGAGCAAGCAAGGGCGTAGCGCAGCGGCATACGGTCACCGCGTCACCGCGTCGGCGGCGGCCGGACCGCATCAGCACCGACACCCCTTAGCTTGAGTGCGTAAACGGCAATTCCAGCTAATTGCTACAATCCCCGGATGGTGCAGCAGTTCCCAGTTGCAAGTATCAGCTTGCCCTGTCGCCAGTACGGAAAACGGAGGGACTGAATGTCGCCCCTGCCACACGCACGTCTCACTCGCCCCGCCAAGAAGGGCGCCCCTGCAGTCGCGGGCTCTAGTCTCCATCCTGCTCTCGCCCCCCCTGCACTCCGTCCAGCCTGCATGACGTGCCCCTAACAGCAACCCTGGCTCGCACAGAGAAGCTTAGTGCAATGCTGCAATCCCATTCAAGTTCCTTCGTTCTACAACAGTTATGTGGCTGCCTGCGTGCCCCCTCTCCCCCTCACCCTGCCGTGAAGGGCACCCCCTCTACGCCCTCCACACGGCACACGCTAATGAACCAATGCCCCGGAGTGTCCACGAATGCCGCCAGACACAGGTTGCCCAGCGAGCGCTTGCACACGTTGCCAAAACTGGTGGTCCCGGGGCAGGCCAGCATCATAAAGAAGCCATCCGTGTAGGCGTACTGGGGAAAAGGATAGGACAGCATGTGTGTCTCGTGAGTCGCGGCGTCGGAGGGGACCCCCGGGGACCCGTGCCGTATGCCATACCTTGAGCCCGTAGACGTACAGCTCCATGGACTTTCCGCTGTACGTCAGGCCTGTACGGCAGCACGGCGAGGGAGAAGCAGCGCACGTGTGCGGGCTGGCAATAAAACCCGCGAGCTCCAGCTCTGCGGCGCTCAGCCCATTCCTTCCACTGTGTCTTTGTGAGAACCCTACTGCTTAATACCTGTCAACCCTACAGCGTCAACGCTGTAGGGTTGACGGGGTTCGCCTGGACTCTTCAAGGCCGCACTCACCGACGCGCGCCGGCAGCCAGAAGTCCGGACGCGAGGGGTTGGTGTCGTTCCAGAAGCGTACGCCCCTGCGGCACGGCAACGCACGGCACGAATCTGCGACGGCTGCAACATTTCGTGACGTGCGGCGTACGTGCGCAACATCCCAGCCGCCAATCGCCGACCAGCGCCAACCGCCAACCGCCGCACCGGTAGTTGGTTGCCATGTCCATGGTCCTCAACGGTTCGCCCGTGACGTTGCTGTAGCAGGCGGCGGCCCGTGGGTCGAGGCGGAAGGCGATCTTATTGACTTCGTACCGCGTTTGCCTGCGGAGCGGGGGCGAGGGGGTCTCTTGGCTGCGAGGAGCGGCGCCCAGGGTTCGTGCCGCAGGGTGGGGCAACTGTGTTCGTGGCGGCTGCGCTGGCCGCTCCTGCTCCGCCCCACCGACGCCCCGCTATATGCCTCACTCGCATACGGAGCGGAAGGGCCCCGCCCGGACGGTCTCGTTGCAGGGCTTGGGGTGCAGGCGAAAGGTGTGGTACCGCCTGTGTAACGGAGCCGGGCGGGAGGCACGGGTGGTTTAGGTAGCGGGAGCGGAGGCACGGTTCGTGCCGCCCGTCCCCGACCACGGGCCATTCACCCCGCGGCGCTCGCCCCTGTGCTCGCCTCGTAGGCGGTCCTGCCATGCAGCTCCCAAGCCGCAGAAGCACTGGGCGGCATTGTGCCCATCCCCACACCCTGCGCCCTGTCCGGCCCAGCGCCCTGTCCGAGGCAAGCGCGTCCCCAAGTGGGGGTGGGGCCCCCGCACCGCCTCACTCGTTCTGGTACGTGAGGTCATCGCCGAAGCGGATGACGTATGGCGCCGCATCGCAGGCGCAGATGGGGCTGTTGAAGGCGCCAAAGGGGAACTGGCGGCGCGGGAGAGGGGCGGGAGGGGCAGGGCGGCAGGCCGGGCGGCGTGGCCAGGGCTTGGGATGCGGCTATCGCAGGAGTGGCAGGCAACGGGCCCAAGCTCGCGCGTGCGCCACCCAGCCCACACGACACACCACGCGAGCATAGGTCAAGCCGCGGCGGCAGCTGCTCATAGAAAGACAGCGCCACCCAGCAGGTTATGCACATTTCGCACATTTTGCAGGCTTCTGCGGCCCGTGTGACAACAACCGAGGCGGCCGCGAGTGCGGCCGGGCACACACCTGTTCGCCGTCCGTGATCATGATGCCGTTGCGCTCCAGCCGGCACGTCACGTCCAGACTGCCTGCGAGCCGAGGGACGGAGGGAGACGGAGGCGCGGCAGGGGAGGTCAGCAGGTTCGACCGGGCTCGCTGCTACTGGCGGCGCCGTGTCGGAGGCACAGGCCGCCCAGGCAGACCGGGGTGCTTCGCTTGGGCTCTGGGCCACGAGCTCAGCGCCAACTACAGAGCAGCGGCAGCGGCACAACAGCAGCGGCTGTCGGTGAAGCACAGCAGGTGGTGTTGGAATACGAAGGGACGCACCTGGTGGGCGTGGCGGCTGATTAGGAGGCCGCATCCGCGGCGGCGGCGGCGGCGGCTTGGCCGGCCGCGGCGGCGGCGGCGGCGGCCGCAGCAGCGGCGTGTCCGTCTCAAGGCGGCTGTAGCAAACGTACAGCAGCGGTGACGCTGGCGGCAGCTGCGGCGGTGACCGCGGCGGCGGTGGCGGCGGCGGCGGTGGCGGCGGCGGGCTGGGGGCTGGCGACGGCGGCCGCGGCGATGGCGGAGATGGCAGCGGCGGCGGCGACGGCAGCGGCGACGGCGGCAGCGTGACGGCTAAGGGCGGCGGGGGCAGCATCGCTGGTGGCAAGCGCAGCGGCGGCGGCGACCGTGGCGATGAGTAGGTGGGCGGCGGCCGCGGCGTGGGGCTACGCGACGGCGGCGGGTAGGCTGCCGGCGACGCGGATGGCGGCGGGTAAGCCGACGGCGACGGCGACGCCGATGGCGGCGGCCGGTAAATCGGGGGCGGCGGCGTCAGTGCAGCTGACGGCGGTGGGTATGCTGACGGTGACGGCGAAAGGGTCAGGTGCGGCGGCGGCGACGCCATCGGCAAGGGGGAAGTGGCCCCCTGGTAGGGCGGAGGAAGCGCCGCCGCTGCCAGCGGCGGCGGCGACTGTTGCAGCGGTGGCGGCGGCGGCGGCCTGGGAGGCCGCGGCGGCGACCGAAGCTCCGCCGCCGGCGTCATCCGGGGGCTTGGCTGCGGGCTGGCCAGCGGCACCGCCGCCGGCAGCGGCAGCCCGTAGGCCGCTGATCCTGCACGCACCCCGGCGCCGTCAGCCGCTGCCGCATCACTGCCACCAGCGCCGGCCTCCGCCGCCAGAAGGGTCCGACGGCGCCGTCGGACCGACGTCCTCGGCGGCGGTGGCGACCTCGGCCGTGGCGGCGGCCGCGGCGGCGAAGCCGACGGCGGGCGGTAGATTGGCGGGTACGAACCCCCGGCACGTGGAGGCGGCGTGCTGTTCGCCGAGTACGGCGGCGGCCGGGCCGACGGCAGCGGCGCCGCGTACGGCGGCGGCGCCTGCGGCAGGATCGGGAGCAGTGGCGCCGCCGCCGGCGGCGACGGCGACGGCGGCGGCCCGCTGGCCCGCGGCGGGGGCCGCGGTGCTTCGGACGACCGCGGCGACGGGCGCGGCCGCGGCGGCGGTGCTGGCGGCGGCGACGACGCCGGCGGCTGCTCCATAACGTAAGCCACAATGCAGGTGGCGGCGCCGTTGGGTGCGGTGGCACGGCAGAGGCGACGCAGAGGATCCCGTGCGCAGCGGATGAGTAGGAAGGTCCCGTGCAGGAGAGGGTCCTCCGCCGCCGCCGCCAGCCGCCGCCGCCGCCGCTGGCCTGGCTCCGCCGGCTCCTCCACCTCTACGCCGTCCCGCCCCGACTCCTGCTCGCGTGGCTTTTCGTACGTTTCTTCCCCGTACGCGTACGGCGGCGGTACATAGTACGAATCCGTCGAACGGGGAGGCGGCCGCGGCGCCGCCGACCCCCCGTCGGCGAGCTGCCGCCGCCGCTCCGCCGCCGCCGCCAGCTCATCCAGTACGTCATCCTCGCTGTACGGCGGCGGCGGCCAAGGGGTGTTGTACTCGTCCCACGGCGGCGGCGGCCATGCCTCCGGCGACTGTGGCGGTTCCGCAGGCGGCTCTGGCGGCGCTGGCGGCGCCGGCGGCTCATCGATTGGCAGCCGCCACCGTAGGTCCGTCAGGTTGAGCATCATCTCAACGCCGCTGCCGTACCCACTCACGCCTGTGGTCAACGAGCAATGGGGCGTCACAGGGCTCGTGTTGACTGAATCCTGCTACCCCCGGGCACAACACTCCCAGGGTCACTTTCCACGACCGCCTCCCTCGAAACCACTTACGCGTGCACACCCCGCAGCCCCACAAACCCTGGACCCTCCTTATCCCATTTACCCCGCCCCCACGCCCCGCACTCACCCACATACGCCTGTACACCCAGCGAAGCCGCCGGCTCGCCGGCCTCCTCGTCCGCCCAGCCGCTGCCGCCGCCGCGGCCGCGGCCGCCGTCCGGCACGAACCATGCCCACTGCATCGGAACCCCCGGGTCCCCCGGCAGCACGGTCGGGTAGCCCTCGTCCGGCAGGCTGAAGCAGTCCATGGCCCGGGCCGGGTCGAACAGGATAGACAGTGAGGCGGCAAAGCCGGGAACGGAAACCGCGCCAGAGCCGGGCTGTAGCCGAAAGGCGTAGTAGGATCTGCGGCACGGTAGCACATGCGTGGAAGGAAACACGTGATGAAGCCGCAGCGCTACGCTTCCGCTCTGCGGGCGATGCAGGCTGGCTCCCCACGTGCCTGCAGCGGCGCACAGCATGCCATACAGCACGTCGTACTGCACGTCGTACCTGTCATTGGTGGTGACATCGGCGCCCCACACCATGCTGTACGGCGGTGCCGTACAGTCGCACAAGGTGCCCGAGGGGACGGGGAACCTGCGCGCGCGTGCGGGGTAGGGATAAGCTAAGGCGGCGGCGCTGTGGGCGTCCCCTCACCTGCCGTGCCGTGTTGCCCGAACGGTCGCTGTCAATCCTGCGACACGAACCCGGCCCTGCCATCTGCTGTCGCCCCTCGCTCCCCACCCGTCGCGGCTGGACAACGCAGCACCGGCCTCCGTCAGCGCTGCCCCATCGACACGAACCCTGCCCTGCCCCTCCTCCTCCTCCTCCTCCTCCCCCGAGCCCCCCACCTGTCGGTGCTGGGGAACACAGCCCCCACCTCCGCCAGCTCCTCCACCCACGGCAGCCCGCCCCAGCCAGAGCCGCCGCGGCTCGCGCCGGCAGAGGGCCCGGTGAGCGAGCAGGTGGGCGACTCCTGGTCCGTGGGAGGGCCTGGGACGGGCAAGGGCGAAGGGCAGGGCAAGGACGGGAGGGGGGTTGGGCGAGGGGCACGGGAGCAGGGTACGTGTCATCCAGCGGGCTCGGCGTGGCAGGTACAGGGAGGGTGACGCCCTGTGCCTGGGAGGGCTTGCGCTACCGGGGCTCGGAGCGGCTGGGACAGGGCCAGGGGGCACGGGATGAGGGCACTTGGCAGGCTTGGATACGGTAGAGGGTTAGGCCCCTGAGGTGAGTTACGGGAAGATGAGTGGTTGGAGTTGGGCGAACGGAGCGTGGCGTTGGGTCGCTGTCACAGCAGGTCCCGGAGCCCTAGGGCGCTACCCAGCCAACCGACGGCTTGGGCCTTACTGGGGGGTGGCGGCCGCGGCGCCCGCGGCGGGGGCCGGGGCGGCGGGCTAGGCGGCGGCCTAGGCGGCGGCTTCCCGGGGCGCCTGCGGTGCGAAGAGGGGGCGGCGGGGAGGCGGGGTTTCATGGCACATGGTTGGGGTTTGACACGCGGCCGGCGTACGGCGCCCACGTCCAGGCTCACCTGGCCTTTGGTGGCGGCGGCAGTAGCGTCAACGGCGGCGGAAGCGCCGGTGGCGGCGGCGCGCCGGGAAGGCCGGGAGGCGGCGGAGGCAATGGCTCCGGCGGCGGAGGCGATGGATCCGGCGGCGGTGGCGACGGCGGCCGCCGCGGCGGTGGCGCGGCGGCGGGGCCATCGGGCGGTGGCGGCGGCGGGGGCCGCGGCGGCCGCGGCACGCCCGGCGGCGGCGGCGAGCTGCCGTATCCGATACCCGACGGCGACGGAGGCCGCGGCGGCGGCGGCAGATGTGGTGGACGCGGCAGCGGCGGCGGTGACGGCGGCGGTGCGGGGCCGCCGTAGGGCGGCAAGGAGTTTGCGGGTAGGGGCGTAGGCTGGCGCAGCGGCGGCGGCGGCCGCCCTGCTACCGGCACCGGCGGCTTGGCCAACGGCGGCGGGTAGTACGCCGGCGTCGTCGCCGCTGGCGGAGGCTGGGTCTGCTGTGCACCAACGACTGCTATTAGCAGCATAGCAACTGCTGTTGCGATGAGGAGTGGCGAAGGCGCATGGCGCTGGCCCGCTGCGTCCTGGCGCCATGCGACCCGACCCGCGGAGCTGCAGGTGCAGACCGAACCGCCGCCGCTTGCAAGCAGCTGTAGCTGCGTGTGCTGCAAGAATTTGCTCCCACTCCTGCTGCAGTGGAGCCGCGACGCCAGGGGCGTGTCATCGCCCCGCGAGGGCGCCATCGCGGGATCGCGGACGGCAAGGTTGGGCTGTGGCGGGCGAGAGTTGTCCCGCCGCTGCCAACCCTACCCCATCATCGCTAGGGCGAGCGCCTGCTGTGTGGCCACGTGTTCTTGGGTGCGGCTTCGCTCGCGAAGGGGCTGAATGGATGTCGTCGCGTGCTTAGCGCCTTCGCCGGTATGACGCGAGGGTCTATGCCGCGGCCAAAGTGCAGTCCTGTGCTAGTGGCTGAGGAAGGCCGTGCTCCTTTCTGCGCATGCACACGGATGTCAGCCCGTTGTGAAGACGGCCACGCGTGCCACAGCCGCTCTCAGTGTCAGTTGTAGGCTGGAGGTGTGTTATACAAGTAAAGTTGCGTTGTCGGGGCACGGGGTCCGGTTACTCAAGCTGCTGCAATTATAGTATGTCAGCTTGTTTGCTTCATAAGCTTACATCAGCCAGCGGAATGCGAGCTCGTGGAGCAGGGAGCTACGCGCGAGCTGCGCCAATCGAGTGGCGGGCGGGCAGCCGAACGCGATTACCTCGCGCACTCACGCTTTGCTGTATCAAACAATAAAAGGTAGTAAGTTTCAACAGCATGGCAGCTCTGCGCTAGGTTATCGCCTACTCGGCGGTTCGCAAAAATTCGACATGGCCTTGTCCAGGGAAACCCCTTGTTCCGCTTGGCAACCAGGCAGCGTCCATTGGGCGTCCATGGGGCCATCTACCTCAGTTATGATGGGCCCAACCCCGTCGGTTCTATCGAACAGAACGGGGTTGCGCCCATGACAAGCCCGTTGCATTTGATGGGCCCCACACCTCGTCATGCGCCTTGTGCTCGAACAGGAGTGATGTGATCCCTTGCGAATTCGGCAGGACAGGTCGGGCAGAGTGGTGCCCTCGGCCACTGATTGGTTGGGGACACGGCGGGCGAAGGGGTGAGGGTGCAGGCGCTTCGGGAGCCACCATAGCTTCCGACGTTGTGGGCAACCTAGTGCAGTTGCAGCAGCTGCTGTAGAGCAGCTCAGCGTGCCTGCTGCCTGCTGATAGAACAAAATAAACAGAGACGAAGTCAAGAACCTGTTCTGCAATCCTGCGACCCCGAAGTTTCATCCATCCACAGCCGCTGCGACGCGGAGCGAAGCAGGCAAGCAAGCATGCAGGGGCGACTGTAGCACAGGGTTGTTGAGCAAAAGCGGGATGGGATGTAGCCCAAGTGGCCACACAGTGCCCAAGACTTGGTGATCCCCATGAGCGAGCCCCCTGTGGTCTGTGCGGCCAAGCCCAGCACGAGGAAGGCACGGGGGCAGGCAGGGAGGCGGGCGGCTGCCGGCCGGGGATCGACACGTGGAGCGTGGGACTGGGCGTGCTCTCTCGCGCGTTACAGCGCGTGTGCCGTTGCCGGCGCGACGGTGGCGCCGGCCCAGCGTCCCACTCTTTCCTTATCATGCTAGCTGCGGCCGCCTCCGCCGAGCCAGGACGCCGATGCAGGGCAGTGCCTGGCAAACAATACTGCACGACAGCACAACCGCAAGCGCCAAAACCAGCCGCCAGAGCCGCCGCCGCCGCCCCCCGTGGGCCCGGCCAGGGGCCCGTCCATTGCAAGGGGGCAACGGCATGCTGCCAACACGGACGGCCAGAGCCACACTCGCTCTGCTGTGTCGCCGCAATGTCGATCCAACACACACCACAACTCAGACGCGAGTCGCCGCAGCGGCACGCCGAGTCGAGCTGCCGGCGTGCCACGCGACCATGGTGCGATGACCCGCCGGTCCCGCTCTGTCCTTGCGCCAACCGGCGCCCGTCTTGCTGCAGCCAACAACGCACTGGCAGGGCCTGCCACCGACCAAAGCCACCCAGACACGATCCGTGCCGCACAGCCCCCTGCGCAAACGAAGACGGGCGGCAAGGCGCCGCGGTCCGCTTGTTTATTGGTCCAGCGGGGGCCAATTGCCCCCGCCGGTGGCCGCCATGGCAGATCACGGTACGGCACTCGATGTACGGCACAACACGCACACATACAAACACAAGATACCGTCGCTAGCTCCCCACACCCTGATTGAGGTCTCACCCCGACCCGCCAAACCATCTTCTTCTCTGCTCACAGCCCACAGCAGCCGCTACCCGGGCTTGCGATTCCAGGGCTCTGGCACGCGGGCCGGGCCCGACCCGGGCCGGCCGTGCGGCAGGCGGTTAGGCAAACACACGCGGCGCAGCCGTACTTCTCGGTTACAGCCGGGCCTCCAGCTGCGCCCGGCAAGGCCGGGCCGCTCGCGTCCATGCCCGAAGGCCGCCCCCCGACGTGCCACCCCCCGATCACGCTAACATACATACATAGCAGCATCGCAGAGGCGCGTCCGTAGCGGTAGCGGTAGCAGAAAGCAGCAGCAGCAGCAGCACACGCAATCACGTGCTGTAACAGCAAGAGCAAGAGACGACAGGGAGCGGCTTCAAAAGCGAGAACGAAAGAGTCGTGTTGGAGCGAGGCGAAAGCGCCATCGCTCAGGCAGGATGATTGCGTCGCGGCAGCGAGGCGCTCGGCGCGGTGTCGCGCCGTAGCTCAGCTGCCGTCGCACGCGGCGCAGACTAGGGCAGGTTGCGTTGACGAACTGACCGGGCGACTGCCTGCCCCGTGGCGCAAAGCGCCAACGTTCCGGCAGCGCCGGTCCTAAACCTCGGTCGGCGCGGCGCCGCCGCATGCCTACGGCACCGGCTTGTGGCGGCATGGCCACGTCTCACTCTCTTCTACCTAGTGCCTCGCCACCATCCGATCCGCCCATCCGAAACACGAGCCCAGCGCCTCCAAGGGGCCGGGCCACTACGCGCGGTCGCCGGCTCCAGTCAGCGGCGGCGGCACGGCCCTTGCCCTGCCCGCCGCAACGCCACTGCGGCGGCGGCGGTGAGGCGAGGCCCACGTCCGTGCATCCGAACACACCCCCTCCGTACCCTACCGTACGTACAGCATCTCGCCGTTCTGTCGGTCCGACGGCCACACGATACACACGCGCACCGCGCAATCGCAGCTAGCAACCACATGCTGGACGCTAGCTGCGTTGGTTATCAACCAGGATAACACGGGTCGAATCCGACAGACCGACTCACACACACACACACACATACGCACAGACACAATTCAATGCAAGGCGCCTCAAGTGCCTCTGGCATAGCAGTGTTAGATTGCGGCGGCGGCGCCCAGCTAGACACGCCCGCCCGGCGGGAGCGCTAGGGCATTAAGGGTCCATGCCCCGAGCGGTGCCTCCAGCAGGCGTTCCCAAACAGCACAGGGATTGGGTTTCCCGCGGCGGCCGGCCAGCGACAACCAAGCCGCCATCGCCCGGCCGCACGCGTCCTCATTCGCTGAACGGCACGGCGCAAGGCCTGCCGCGCACCAAGCGCTCGCCCGCTCTCGCTCAACCCCACACAGCCCTCCAACGCTCGTACCCCTGGATGAATAGGCGCGCTTGCATGAGTGCGCGTGCGTCCCAACAGCCGGCCGTGGGGTCTCGAACGACCCATAACCCCGACAGCCTGTCGACCGACAGTCGCCCAACCAACCCACCGGCAGCACGTGCAGCGGCGCGCCACGCTGGCATGGCGGCGGCGCGCGTGCATTTCGACAGCGGCCGTACGCCTTGCGCTCAGGCCCCCTGCAGGCTGGCAGGGGCCCGCGTGGTGCCGGCACGGACCCGTGCTCGTGCTCTCTACGTCCTCGCTGCAAGCCCCACCGACAGAGCAAACCCGGGGCCCGCGCAGCCACGCGAGCCCCAACTAGACCGCCGCGCCAACCAACCCAAATCGTGTCGCGCGGAGCAGCTTCCTTTGTGCCAACTGCACAAGAATCTCAAACACAGCCGCAAGACAGGCCCGGGCCGGGCGTGGGCCTCGTCACAGCGCATGGTTTCAACGCGCTAGGCCCTTTCTGCCGACGGCCAACGGACCAATCATGCTCGGTCGGCCGTGGACGGCTCCGGCACAACCCGGTTGCCGCTGCCGCTGCCGGCGCTGCTCCGAGGCCCCTCGCCGGCGCTGCCTGGTCGCGAGCCCGGCGTCCGCGGCGCCTCGCCGCCTCCACGTATGGAGGCCGGAGACCGAGGCGCCTCGGCGGCGGCGCTGGTCGGCCGAGAGGCCGACGCCCTCGGGCCCTCACCGGGCCCGGCTTGCCCCGAGGCGCTGGTGGCGCTCGCGGGGCGCGAGCCGGCCTTGGAGGGCGGACGCGAGGGGATGCGAACCGTCGACGCCGGCGCGCCGTAGGCACTGGCGGCGGCGGTGGCGGCCAGAGCGGGCACGGGCGCGGCGGCGGCGGCGGACGCCTCCTCGGCGGCGATCGGCATGGCGCCGGGCGGCAACGCGATGGGCTGTTGGGCTTGCGGCTCCGTGACCGCACGCGGCGCGGCGGGCCGGCCTGCCTCGACATCATCCTCCTTGACCGGCATGACCTGCGGTGCGCAAGTGGCGGTTGGCTGGTGTCAACGGACATAACGGCGGCTGCGGTGGCGGCACGAACCCAAGCCCGGTTAACCAGTCTCCTCCCCCGACCGCCTGCCTGGCCCCGCGTCAGTGCCCTCACCTCGGCCTGCTCCTGATCGGGGTTGCCCAGCGACCGCGCCTGCCATACGTGCGCACGCTGGCGGCGGATGCGGACGAGGATGACAAAGCCCACGACCGCGACCAGCAGCACGCCGCCGACCACGCCCACCACAACGCCGACGATGAGGCCTGTGTTGCTGGACTTCTTGGGCTCCTCGCTGCGCGGCGTCACGACCGGGGCCGCCACGATGGTGCTGTTGTCGCTGCCGCCGGGCGTGGTCGGGTTGCCGCCGCCGCCGTTGCCGTTGCCGCCGCCGGGTGTGGTGGTGTTGGTGGCGTTGTTGCCACCGCCGCCGCCGCCGCCGCCCATGTTGCCGCCAAGCTGGGCGGCCTGCACGCGCGAGGTCAGCGCGTCGCCGGTGAACTCGGCCGCCATCTGAGCGGCGAGCTTATTAACGAGCGCCATGTCGCCAGCGGCCGCGGCCGCGGCTAGGTTCTTGAGCGCGTCGGCGAGCGAGGTTGCCATCACGGACGCCACCTGCAGTGGGCGAAATGGATAAGTCGCGCGATGGCGCGTGTGTGTCGTTAGAAGTTGGTTGGGAGGCCGCTCCCTATCGCACGTGTGCAACTTCAATGCTGATAGCAACCGGTCGGCCAGCTTGGTGCGTCGAGCAAACGCACCTGAGCGGCGCTGCGCATAAAGGCGTCGGTGTCGATCGTCTGGCCGGCGGCCGCGAGCGCCGCGACCTGCGCGTCCAGCTGCGCGAGCAGCGCGGCGCTGGCTGCGACCGTCTCGGCGACGGAGGAGAGCAGGCCGCTGACCTCGGCCGGCGTGAGCGCCTGCAGGCGGCGCTGGTGGCGGTGGCGCGCGAGGCCGGCGTTGACGGCGGCGAAGTAGCGCGCCATGAGCGAGTTGAGGAAGGAGCCGCGCGACAGGTGCAGCTCGCCGGACAGCAGGTCTTGTGCCATCACGGACGTGCACCAGGCGCCGACCTGCGCCGGCTGACGGTTCAGGAAGCCTGATGGATGGGGGCGAGGAGTTACAGAGGTTAGGCGGACAGTGCGTGCGGAGGGTGCGTTGGGGCGAGCGGCGGCAAGGACGGCAAGCGGGCATCCTCACCGGCCATGAAGGTGCTCGTGGGCATGAGCAGCGTCAGGATGCGGACGTTGAGCAGGAAGATGCGCGCGTTCACGGCGGCCTTCTGGTCGTAGTTCTGGCGCAGGAAGTCGGTGCCCTCGGGCAGGTCGTTGCCTTGCCCGGGAATGCCAATCTTGAAGTAGGTCGGCACGACCGCGAAGTCGGTGGCCTTGATGAGCCGCGGCGGAGCGACGTTGGCCTCGCTCGTGGCGTTCGCGAGGAACACCTCGGTGCTGAGCGTCGACAGCGCGTCGATGATGGCGCCGTTCAGGCCGCTCGGCACCATGACGCTGAAGATCAGGTCGGTGCTCACCACACGGGCGGGCGTGGACAGCACCTCGTCGCGGCAGCCGCTCGCGGTCGTGAGCATCGGCGACAGCGCCACGGCGCTGGTCGCGAGGCCATCGACATTGGTGTTGGCGACAGACTGACCGAACGTCTGCATGTCCAGAGTCGCCAGGGGACACGTCGACAGCGCGCCCGTCGCGCGGACGCGCGCCGACACGGCGGTCGGCGGCTCCAGGCCGCTGATCGCAACGGCCTCCGCCATCGCGCCAACATCCACGGCCGCGGTCGCCAGAGCGACGGTCCAGCCGCTCAGCAGAGAGTCCAAGGCCGTCAGGTCACCGCCGGCCGCAGCCACGACCGCGGCGCCGCCGCGACTCTGCACCACGTTAGCCGTGCGCGCCGCCATCTGCAGCACGCTCAGCGGCAGCGCCGACAGGTCCTCCGCGTCCGCAGCCCCGAGCAGCTCCGCCAGCGACACGCCAACGGCGCGGCTGTAAATCCGCGACGCAGCGGCGCTGGCCGCCGTCAGCACGGCCGTGGACTGCTCGTCCGCGGCGCCACCGCACTGCCGGGCGGCGGCCTTGATTACCTCGGTCAGGTGGTCGGCGCCGGCGGCCGTCGTCAGCACGCCGCCGGCGGTGGCGGCGCCGCTGGCGGTGATCGGGGCCGCGGCGGCGAGCCGCGACGCCAGCGCCGTCAGCGCGGCGTCGGCGGAGGCGGCGGCTGTGGCGCAGCTGGCCGGTGTCGCGAGAGCCCAGGTGGCCAGGCTGATGAGGTGGCTCACGGCGGCGTCCGCGAAGAACATCCGCATGCCGGACATCCTGCGAGGGGAAGGGGGAGCGCGCACACACGCAGAGGGGACAGCGGGCGTCAGCGGCCGAACACATCCCACACGAGCGCGCGCGCAAGCAACAGGTCCATGAACATCCTATTTGCATAGCATGACGGAAAACACGCCGTACGCCCGATCGCCGGATCTGGATCTGCCCACCTCGTCAGCTCGTCGCCGCTCTGCATTGCCGCAAACGGGCCGCCAGCCGCCAGCGCGGCCGATGAGTCCGCCTGCAGCAGGACGTCGTACGCCTGCCGTACGGGGTCGGCCAGATCAAGCACCAGGCTGGAGCGCTGCAGCAGCGTCGTCGCCGGCGTCACCGTGACAGTGCCCGCCGCCGTGGGCTCGGCGTTGGCGGGCCGCTGAACGATGCCAGACAGGCCGTGCGGCAGCGGCAGGCGCGTAAAGGTGTCCAGGCAGTTGGCGCCGCTGGACGCAACGTCCACGCGGACGAGCTTGGCGGTCGAGGGCGCGTCGCCGCTGACAGTGCCGCCGTTGGCGGTGCCGCTGGTCTGCTTCAGACTGCCGTCGGCGATGACCGCGGCCTGTAGTGGGTTGGGAGGGAGAGGAGGGACGGGGGCAGGGGCAGGAGTTGGGGGTCCGGAACAGGCAAGGTCGGGGAGGGAAGCGGAGCCGAGCGGGTGCAACGCGTGGGTGTCGGTGCGGTTGCAGGCCCCAGGAGGCGTACCTGGCAGCCGGCGGCCATGCCCACGAGGCGGGCGCTGCCAGAGAAGGCAAAGGGGCGCACGGGCTCCACGGTCGGGGGCGGCGACTCGGGCGGCGGCGACTCGAGCGGCGGCGACGAATAGGTCGGCGCCGGCGAGTAGGAGGGGGAGGGGATGTAGCTGGGGCTGGGGCTGGGGCTGGGGCTGGGGCTGGCGGGGGGGGAAGGCGAGGCCGAGGGGGAGACCGAGGG